>JACYXH010000810.1:1742500-1782500 GCA_026745465.1 Lota lota | reverse complement strand
AGATGAAGACTTCGAGGCATTCCAGGAAGCAGGATGGATTTCTAGTTTACTGCATGTTTTTTTTCTTCTTCAAATAACCACACCTGAAGTTGTTGGGTCAGTTTCAAAGTTATCTTGAAGACTACACCACACCAATATTGACATGTCGTTTACCTCTGTCAGTTCAAGGAATGCTGCAGTGTTTGCGATGACATTCCCGTGTGTTAGCATCGCACCCTTAGGGTTCCCTGAAAATAATACAATCAGTATAAGATATTAATATTCATTATCACTTCATTTGAATGTGCTCACACATGCACAGACAGAGTCTCGGTTCTGGACTCTAGTGAGGGTTTACCTGTGGTCCCAGAGGTGAAGCACACTATTGCCAGATCGTCCGGTTTTGGAGGCTGTGGCACATTGCAAACGGCAATTAAAGAGACAAACAGGAAACAGTAACTAACTGTCACACAGAACATTTATTATAGGAACTCAAACTAATGACTATCAATCAATACGTCGGACATCGTCATTTGGACTTAAATGGAAGAAATATGATTGCTTTAATAGTGAGATAGTGGAAGAGAGGATGGTTGTGTTAAAGGACAGCTTGGTGGTTGATGAGTGAACAATGTGCTTGTGAATGTCTACTCACTGTAGGCTTGGTATAGTGGGCTTTTCCAAGATCCTTCAAACACAAAAATGGACAGTTATGAGCAGCGGTGGGATCTTAAGGATCGTTAACATTTCAACCATCCCGGGTGAAACGTGTTTCAATTCCTTTATATTAGTAGGTTATTCATGTTAAGTGAATCTGCGAAAACCCATATTTTAATCCATTTATATAGCGAACTATAGCCGATAAGCTGCGATGAGTGGAAGAGTATCACAGAACCGAGAGACAGCAATGTATGCATGTGTTCTCTGCCTCGCACATCGGACTGCCGCTGTCTGTTAACACTTGCGTTGCGAGTGGAGTCAGAGTCGCGTCAACTGATTGTTTATGTAGCTGTACACAGAGGGGTCCCGAAGCCAAGTAAAATGCAGTAAAATAAATTGCGGAACTCGCTCTACTGCACTCGCCAGAAATAAAATTCTCCAGAAATGTAAATCAGCCTGAGGCGAGTGGGCGAGCTTCATTTCCAGTATCAACCTGCAAATCATCCTCAACAATTAATCAATCCAATGATTTTCTTCTTCCTATTGTAATCTGCTCAACATTACCATAAAATATCCATGTTAAGTATTCATGTACGCTACAGTGACTTTAACACAAAGTTATAATTAAATGAATATAGGTTCAGTTTGAGTTTTTCCTAAACTGCATGAAATAAATAATAGAAAAAGGCAATCACATTGTTCTGAAATCTCACAAGACTAACTTGAACACGTCATGTGTGATGGCATTGTTTTGCAAAGTCCCTTGTGGCCTAATTCCGTGATTCGATTCTAGCTTAAGTTAATAAGATCTGTCTCAGTATCTAGCGGTCAAAATATCATAAAACATGTATCAGTCCATCTATCGATTCACAAACGTTAGCATTTTCTTATTCTTTGGCTCTGGAGGTAGTGGAGACAGAGAGGTGTGGAGGGTCTTTCTTCTTCTCTCACCTCTATGTGTGCGAGACTGAGGATCTGGATGCCGCAGGTCAGCCCCAGGGCCACCAGCTCACTGTCTATGGGCTCCATGAGTACCACAGTCTTAACAGAATGCTCCTTCTCAGCGACGCATCCCAGGATCAGTCTCACCTTCTCTGCCACGTCGCAGAACACCGTGGAGATGGAGGCTTGGAGATATAAGACCACAGAAGATAAGCTCACGATAAAGTGAAAGTTAACCCCGTGTTTCAGCTCGAATTCTTACAGATGTCAACATTTTTGAAAAGGCACTATAAAAGTCCCCTGAAATGTGAAAAGGCACTATAAAAGTCTCCTGAAAATCAATAAAAAGTCTTTAGTAAAACATTTATTTTATGAAAACCTATTTATTTATTAAACTCTAGTGACACATTCATATTTACATTTATTTATATATGTATTGCCTTATTTATTCATTTCACAGCCATATTTAATTATTTCATAGCCAGATATATAAATATATAAGTTCAAGCAATTTCAACTTTGTCCTCTGACTTCTTGAACTCGACCATTCAGGTCTCAGCTTTGTTTGAGGTTACAAACCCAACAGAATCGACACGCCAACAGCTTTCATCATTGCTAAACCTAAATCCATTAGGAGTTAAAACTGCTGAGCTATATATATAGCTGACTATATTCCCAACGCCCAACCTAGAGTGCAGAACAAACCGCTGGGATAAAACCCAACCACTGCATCATGACACTATGGCCGGTGCGGGAACCCACGGTGTGCGTGTGTCTTTCAAGACGTACCTTTGTCGATTATGTAGTCGATGGCGTCCGTGCCCAGGGTGTCGTAGAGAGGGACGGCCACCAGGGAGTATGTGTAGCATGCCAGCTCAGTAATGGTCCACTGGAAGGAAAACACACAGCCATGATGAGACGAAAGCTTGTTGTTGTTAACTGAAGGCGTAAAGATAAATAAAGAGCAGAATTTGAGAAACAGAGAGCATTGCTTCCAGATAATATAACAGATGTGTTTTATTAGCCACTGGCAAATACAACAGCAATACATTAAACCTTGATGTGATCATTTAAAAACTGCAGTTAGAACAACGGTAGACTGATTAAAAGGGGTGAGATGAAAGGACAGTGGCACAGCACTGAAGTTTAAAGAAAACAAAATGTCAGCCTTACCTCTGGCCTGTTCTGGGAGAATATTCCAATGTGCTTGTCTCCGTCTGGAGAGTGACCTTTATGTAAGAGTGCCGAGCCAACGTGTTCTGCTCGACTCACCACCTGGGTTTGTACAAAATCAAAAGTTACTATTACTACAACTACTGCTATCATTGATGTTAGAACATTGAATATATGTCATTAGCAAGAGTTGTCCTCTGTTTTTGACATATCTCACCTCGCTGTAAGACAGCCATTCATAAGGCTGATTGGGCTTCCTTGACCCTAGACATGGTCCATCATCTATCAAGAGACAAGGCACAATCTTTAGAAAATAATGCACAAATTAACCCTGTGGGGTCAATTACCATTGGGAACACCCATAATACAATTCACACAGTAAACATATCTATCCACTGCATTGTAACAAGCTTTGGATAAGGCTCAGTCTTCTGCTAGGGATCCCAAACAAGCCTGAAGTCCTTTCTCCACTGAGGAGAGGGTGCACATTGTCACAGCAGCGCTGTTGTTTGTAAATCTAATCAGCGTACGAATGGGTTTTGTAAATATGAACAAAGGTTTTCAAAAAAATGGGACTAGGTCATTATAGTAAGGCTCAGGGACACTATAAGCAAACTAAAATGAACAAAACTCTGCTGAAAGATGTGCCGTGTCAATTTAAAAGCTGATTTTCTTTCATCTCTCTGATGAGTGATGAGACTTAAGACAGAGTGGTAGAGTTAGGTCGTTGCTGTGTCACACAAACACAAAAGATGTCCCCTCTGGGACCTCACCTTTTCCACAGTCTATGGCACTCACTCGTTTGCATTCTAGTTTTACTATAAACTAAAATACAATAAACTGATCCAAAAAACGGCGACTCTCCGATTCCCTGAACGGTTAGAAACAGGGCAAGCAGTAGCCGTAGTCTTGTAGCGCCATCTCCCAGAGAAGCAGAGAACTCACTGGACACCCGCAAGCCTCGGAGGAACAGCTCGTAGAGGGTCAGGGCGTCGTCGTAGATGTGCGTCACCAGCTTGTCGCTGAGCGCCGACCTGCGGACTCCCTCGGTACCCTGCGGGACACAGAACAACATGGGTCATGGTGAAGTCTCTGGTTCTGGTTGACACTAATCCTGGTGCGGTTTGAGATCCTACAAGTTTAAAAACTTGTGCAGACCAATTAAAATCATCAGAATTGTATCTCTTAATGACGAGAAAAGAGAGGCCCTTTTTTTTTATGTAATAACCCTCCATATCAATCTGATCCTTTTTTCAGTTCCATCTCTATTGAGAGCCATCTAGTAACTTTCACATCCCTAGTCTTCAGTACACTAGAGGATAACGCCATGTAACAACCTCTCTATATGTTAAACATTATGGAACAGCTTGTTACTACACAGTGTAGTTACGGTTAATGTTTAATGTTTAGGATTAGGGTTAGGTAGATTTTGAGTAGAGTACAGTACTGGGGTGTGATCATGTGACCAAGCAGTAGGTTTGGAGTAGAGTACAGTATAAGGGTGTGACCATGTGACCTACCGGTAGGTTTAGAGTACAGTACAGTCGTCGGGTGGGATCATGTTACCTACCAGTAGGTTTGGAGTCAAGTACAGAAAGGGGTGTGATCATGTGACCTAACTGTAGGTTTGGAGTCAAGTACAGAAAGGGGTGTGATCATGTGACATACCGGTAATTCCACTGACTGCATGGCGAGGTCGCAGCGAGCCGGAATGGCCCGGGGCCTTGTGGTGTACCAGTAGGTGGTGAGGGCGGCAAAGGCACTCATGCCCATGAGCACGTTGGTAGGCAGGCTGCGCACGTACTGCCGCAGGTCCTCCATCTCCGGAGTCCACAGCTGCCTCAGCACACCCGGAATCTCCATGGTAACGTATTTACTGGGGGTGGGGGTGGGTGGGGGGGGGCAGAATGGGGGACAGACTTGAGTCAGTTTCATTCATGCTTTTATGTGACCCCCTTCTATTGTCTCATGTGTGACGTAATGCGATTGGTAGCCAGAAAAACTGCAAAGCTGATTTACAGATTTAAATACTTTATTTGAATAAAGATGAAACATGCGCTTGTTTGTTTTTTTACAAACATTTGCATTTCTAGGAGAGAACTAATGCAAACATTTTGAAAGTCTGGACCTACAACTGCCCTGGAAAAAGGCACACAGCTCTACTTCACAATTAATGTTATGAATGGTTCAAGCCGCGTAAAAGTATTGTAAGTATTGAATTAGTATTGTAAGTTTTGTATTAGTATTGTAAGTATTGAATTTGAGTATTACTTTTGCAAGTATTTTATTAATATCCTAAGTACTGTAGTGTGTCTACTGTAAGTATTGTAACTATTGTATTAGTACTGTAAGTATTGTGTTAGTATTGTAAGTACTGCATTAGTGTATTACTGTTAGTATTGTATTGTAAGTATTGTATTGCAGCAATGTGGTTGACATCATGTATTTCTTGTGTGAATTTCTCTACGTGTCTGTGTTGGGTTTAAATGAATCCTCACAAGATAAAGCATTTAAGAATGTATCACTGGTATTTACTGGTATTTTGCGTTGGGAAATATTTCCCAACGCATTTCCTTATCAGACAAGCAGATGCTTGTGACTACTACTCTGATGAGCCATGACAGCAACAGTGGCTGTTATTACGTTAAAAACCCTTCCTGTCTAGCGCCCAACCCCCTGGTAGTCTCTGGCGAAAGCGCTAATGGCCAGACCTGTCCTTAAATAGGTAACGATAAAGGTTAAATGTACTGTACTCCATTCTAGGTGGGAGATGAGGGGGCAATAGCATAAAGCAGAGAATTTAAAATGGCATAAAAATAAATGACATCATACACTAGTAGACATAAGATGCAGTACTTGTGTGTTGTAAAACATGGCACTATGACATCTGGTCCATTTCTCTTGTGAACCCAATGATTCATTCGTTGGGTCCTTCTGCAATAGGTCACAGTAAACTGTGAGTGCTTATTGGTAAACTCAAGAAGTAAACATTTAGATAAGAGTAAACTGAAATTCTGATTTAAATGCTAAAGACAGCTGCCAACTGTATAAACAAATAACCTTTCATTCATTACAACATCAATGACCTTTAGGATATAGTCCAACCATACAGTGGTTTGAATTCAAATAAGCTGGCATGTGAAGTGACCACAAACCTTAACCTGATGTCCTTATTCAAAGTTGTGAATAAGTAGTTCACAACTAGTGAACTCACAAAAGTAGTGGTCACATTTATGGGGAATACTTGGTTGGATTCATTCGGTCATCCGAGTTGGTGGTCAGGTGAACAATTTACTTTTCACCTACTGGTATTTTTATCTCCAGTCCTCGGTTGTGATCCAACTGGCTCAAAGCCACCTTCACGTACCTTGTTGGGATTATTAGTACTCATTCATTGTAGCAACGAGAAGACGCCACTGGACATTTTAAATACAATATGGTATTTGACATACTGTCACGGCACAATCGTTTATATATTATTATAAATAACAGTACGGAAATATTTCCATGTCTTAGACCTACCAACTTCACCCAGGCTTAACTTCCCCACACTCAGAACCGGCTCTTGTAGGACAACATAAAATGCTGTGGTGTGTGTGGGTTTCATTCAAACATTTTCACAATACGTTTCTTGGTGAATCAAAGACATCAGTGAGAACTTACAGTGAGTCAGGAAGCACGCTGGGCGCTGAAGAAACCAGGTGAGGAAGCTGGTAGCGTTACCGGTGTGTGTGTGTGTCTCAAGATCCTGTTTAGCAGCACTTCAACTAAACTTTAATAGCCCCCTTCAGCTGAGGTGTGTGTTTGTGTGGGACTACTATGAATAGCAGAACGCCTCCCACTGCAAACAGAAGCTGGGACGAGCCTGGACACCACAGGCCCCCTACTCATGATGACATCATCACCATTAAAGCTGCATAACCACAGCACCATCTCACTCACACACACACACACACACACACCTTTGAGTCCCAGTGCCTTTGGGACACGACCACAGGTAAACAATCAGCTGTGTGCTCTCCGCAGCTGTGTGTGTGTCTGTGACTCTTTCTCTGTGTCTGACTTTGTGACTGTGTCTGTCTGTCCATCCGTCCGTCCGTTTGTGTGAGTGTAAAGTCCTTGTGCCAGGGCCGAGTGAGGAGAACATTCATTAGGAATGTTAATTCAAGGTTTAAAAATCGGCCCAACAGGTAAATTGTCGCCACGATGTTTGCCATTCTCGGGTACTAGAGTGATTCTGAGTACCTGTGTTTTGAACTAGAAGTGAATTTGCCTAAAGGATTTTCAGTTTACCCCTCAACTGTTACGGTGGGAAACAGCTGCGATGTTTACATACTGCGGCTGTAACACAGAAGTCAATAAAATCCAACTGTAAAGTTATGGTAACACACAACCCCCCTTGGTACTCCTTAGGACACACACACTATATGTTTACTGACTTTACTGCTGAGAGATGTACGCACTTAGCCGCTTCACCATTAAAACATTTACTGGTATTGCGGTGTACCCCAGAGACATACAAAGAATAAATCCTCTTTCTGTACGTGTGCTTCATTTATAAAACGTATACAAATGTGATTGTGTTGTCATCCCAGGCCCACACATGTGAATGACATGCCAGTGGTGTCACTCCTCCTCGTCCTCCCCCACCGGACACCAATTTCCATACTTGGGCCGGAAGAATGACAAACCAATAGCAGAGCTCAACGTCTGGTCACCCCATTCTGGCTAACCGCACACTTCAGCACAGCAGAAGAAGAAGGGGATAAACCAATCCGGAAGGAGGAAGAGACCCAGCTGTCTAGATCACACACACACACACACACACATGCCAGGAATACAGATCAGCCACGCACACACACTGGCTTTTGAGAGAGTTTTAAGGTTAAGGTTTGAGTGAGAGAAGGAAGGAAAGCTAAAAGAAAGAAAGAAATGAAAAGGAAATGTTTAGCGGGTGAAGTACTGAATACAAAAAGGCATTCATTCATGCATCAGCGTAGTTAACTATCTCTGAATCTTCTCAGTAGTCTAGGTGACAAGACATCCCCGTTTTCAGGGGACAGTCATTGTCTTGGTGTCCTGTCCCCAGCTGGAGCTATCCCTGGAAATGTCCCCGTTTAATATATTTAATATTTTGAAATGGCTAGGTTCTAGCTTGCTGATGAGTATTAATTGTGGTTAGTTGGTAATTAGTCTCGTGTCCATCTGATAGGCTGCAACGTGACCGCGCTACGCAGGGGTCTGTCTATCGATTTCATACCATAAGCAGGCATGGCCGATCATAAACAATAGGCTATCAATACAATATACAACGATATTGGAGTACCCTACTTTGGCTTGTTTACATTAGTCTGAAACGCATCTTAGGAAACCATTGGGCACGTACTGCCCAACATTTGCTACAGTACTACATTGGCATGATAATAGGCAAAATGCATAAGTGTCCCCTTTTTCTCCTTTCAGAAATACTACCATCAGATATTTTGTTGATATATGGACCGCCAAACTTCAAATGTCCCCGTTTTGCATTTCAGAAATTTGGTCACATTACAGAAGTCAAATCTTTGAATTTGACCCTGATTCCTTCTCAGTTATTGATTCACCCACTGCTTTGTGAGGACAAAATTAGACACAATACGAAACCAGTCAGCAAGTTCCAGAAATAAAATGTGGACCTAGATCTCCATGCAACCATGCTATGTAACGCGATATCAGGATAGGTTCAGATAGTGGATAAGGAGTGCATTAGTCGTGTTGAACCAGAACCACAGATAGCCATTCAAGTGGTGTACCTCGGCATCGCTGATAGTTAATCATTCGATTTAGCTTGGGCTAGTTGAGTGCTTCGCTGTGAATACAATGTCTGTCAATACCTCCTAGATAATCAAAGATTGACAAACAAACATAGCACAGGTCCTGTGTCCTACAGAAGGTTAAAGCTAGGGCAGGCAATTTTGAGAAACCAGCCAGGGTAAGAGATCAGGCCTCCTTCCCAAAACACGTAACTAGCTTGGTAGCTTTAGCAAAAGGTCTGCCTAGCCTTGTGGACAACTCTGGTCATAGCCTGATAGGTAGGTAGACAGACAGGTATGGCATCCAATCATTTCATGCGTGCCGAATGAAAGGCTTGGCACCCACAGATACTGTTTTTGTTTTTTTGTCTGAGCATTTGATTTATTGATTGCTGTTGGGATGTAAAGAGAATGTCAACAATAATTACAAAAAATGCTTCTAAAATAAATTGCCTACCCTAGCTTTAAATAAATAAATGTGCCAAATTTTTGTACCAAGCCATTGAACAATAGGACTGAAAGTTGGCCTGCAAGTTAATTATCAATATTGTCAGCTATCAAATATGTTTTATTTAATTGTAGTTCTTAAAAACGGCTGTATTTTCTTAGGGCTATTACACTACTGCCTTGGGCTATTACAGTTAGCATTAGCATAATGTTGTATTAGTGAACCGGGTTAGTTATTGAATTACTCGTTTGCTAACTGCTAAAATGCTTTGCTGAAATACCTTGCCAAGATTAGCAAAGCAGAAAGTCTGGATCTCATTTCCCTATTGTTTGATGGATCCAAGAAAAGCAGTGTCTACTATTACCACCGTCAGTCTATCAATAAATACAGTATGTGTGTGGAGGATGGTGTTAGCTAAATAGAACAAAGGTCACCCATTCATCCATGCATCTATCACATCATCCATTCATTAATCGCTACTATTATATAATACAATCACACCATGCATAATGCAACGGCCTCCGGCCTGGCAGTCATGGAACACAGTACCGTTAATTGTATGCAGGTTTTTATTCAAACGTACTTCTTCAGTTTGAAAGAAAGCATGTTGTGGACACCAACATGTTTTACCAGAAGCTCCTGGCTATTTCACAGCATTTTGATCAGATTCGAGTTTGCACTCAATTATGAGTTATACTGTGGTTCATTTGCACAAACAGAATGCTTTTTCTTCATTATTAGATGTCAAACTGAAACATAGTAAAACGCAAACGAAGCGTTTGTATTGCTAATGAATGACATACTAGAACACAGGGAGCTTAAAGTAAAACTAGAAAATTAACCTTGAAAAAGGTGTTTCTCACACACACACACACACACACACACACACACACACACACACACACACACACACACACACACACACACACACACACACACACACACACACACACACACACACACACACACACACACCATCTCCTGCTCTTGGATGTGCGATTTGTCTAAAGACCTGTTCCTGTGTGGGTGTAGTCGCCCCCACCACAGGGCTAACTGAAACCATATTCCTCCTTCTATAATAGGATCAAAACACCCAGCCCTCAGACAACCCTGCACACAGAGGGGACACTCCGGTCATCACATCGTGCTTGTAGTTACAACAGTGCTGTATTCACAGGAAGAGTAGCAGTTGTTTTTAAAACGTATTGTGCGTCAACAGATGAGTGTGTGGGAATCACGTACATGGGGGGGGGGGGGGGGGGGGGGGCGTTTTAGGCTGTGCCTGCACCATGGATCAAGAGCAGGCTCTAGTAGGGCAGAGGATAAACATTACTGTAGTGACACATCTGACCTCCAGATAAAGTGATGAGAATTAACAAAAAAGACCACAGGCGACACCCTGCCGACCAAAGACTTTGTTCCATGTGTGAATTCTTAATTTTGGCATGTGGTATTTTTGTGTTCTTAGGAGCGGTGAAGAAAATGTTTGATCTTAAAACTGCAAAATTGTACATTATTCCACTGCTACTTAAGAAATCAATCATTTATTCCACTGCTACTTAAGAAATCAATAATCTTACACAAAATATAACAAAAACCTATTTTATTGATTTAATTGTGTAGATACAATACAGATACAAAGCCATGCAAAGAGAACTGCATAGTAGTATTACCAGCTCTGTCACTACTCAAACATTGACAGTTGTAGAATCATAACTCATATTCCAATATTTGACAAATAAAAACAATGACAGCCAAGCTTTCAACAGCTTTGTCGCATGACAAAGGCCTGTAATTAACATTCCTCTCTTTCCAAGTACAGGAGAAGGGTAACAGACATCTCAGGAAAATCTCTCTCCCACATGCACAAACAGGGACTGCATGTTTTCCCGACATTATGAAGTGGTACTGAATACATACTAAGCCAACACCTTCATATAGTGCGTATATTATACATATCTTAATGTCTTAAACATACATTGGCTACAGTACACACACACACACACACACACAACACAATATTTCACCTACATGCATATCTTGAATATCTGTATATTCAGTATATTAATTTCTTATAGTGGAAATTCCTCAGTTCCTGCGGCTATAATTCCACTACATCACTTCAGTTGTCAGCACCGCACGGACAAGATCCTGTGGTACCAGGCACAGAACGTTTTTCCAAATCCTGCAATGACGACTTGTACTGCGTGAGTGGGTGGGTCAAGGTCTGTTACTCACACACGTGTTGAGTAAACAATGACAGTTGAGAGGTTTACCAGAGTTCAAAACGTGCATTAAGTAGGCAGCCAGCATATATGTAGTTTTTGTGTTTGTAAAACAAGTATAGACACCAATCTATACAACATGACTCGGGGAAGGTTACAACACACTACACTACATAAAACAGGTAGTAGGCTACGTCTTAACCACTAACGACAAACTGACACCACGCCTGTTTTCTTCTCTTTCAGGTAGAGGCAAGAAGCAACACGCAAGTCTGGAAATCCACGTTTCCAGTAACATTCCTAGTGTGCGACTTTTGCGACATACCCCTTCCAGTCTTGACTACATGCCTTAATAAACTAAAGTAAAACCCGTCTGTCAAGCCCTCCATTATCATATCTTAGGCGTGGCACCAGTTTTGTCAACATTATTACTCGCCCAAACCAAAATGTAGAAGTCGTGTATCATGTCGACCATCTCCATCTATTGGCTGCAAAGACGGTTCCTCCCTGGTGTGTACCATTCAACGTATTTGCTCATCGAGTGTGTATTCACACACAGACCCTTCGCCAATAGTGGCTTGATGTTGCATGGAGGAGACACTACAAGTACTATATGTGACAATGGCTGCATTGTTTTCTCTTTTAACACACAAAACAACACATATGAAAGGGTGGGTGGGTGTGCTACATTTCGAACCGGATTTGTTAAAGTCTGATCTAGCTCCTACGTGTATCTCGAGGTTTAAGGGAGGATCCGTGCGGGATTGAGGCACCAATATACATTACATCCTGGTAAACAACACCGTTATATGGAAAATGCGGTGGGTAAGTTAATGCACAAATATCAAAGTCATTTAAATTCGTGAAAGAAAACGTGCAGGAAGTAAAACATTTGGGTAAATTATCTTGGCACATCATCACATTCGGCTTACAACGAATCATTCCAACACCTAAATCGTTCGTGCCGTCAAGATTCTAGCCTACTGTTGTAAACTGTTTCAGTTAACAGTCCCAATACAACGTTAACAGAGAATAAGGGAAATGCATCGACCAACCTGTGGAAGGAGTTGCGACGACTTGCTGGCTGACTGAGATGAGTTGCCGACTCCGCTGTGCTGAAACGAGGGGCTCGTCAGCCAATCCGAGGCATCCTACAAGAAAGACATCATCGTCGGCGCCCCTGTCGCTCACTTAACCTCTGATGAAACTCTATGAATATTCAGGAGTTCTGAGCGTGTCCTCATTGGTCGAGTCCTTATTCGCCGTTCTTAAGCACATACAGTATACAACGGTGTTTAGTTTACATATGGAAGACTTGGTTGTTCTCAATCTGAAGAAGAAAAAAACTCGCATGTCATGCGAGTGAAGTACTAGAGTGAACTCCTTTCAACAAATGCAACAAAAATGTGGAGCCAGGATTGCTATAATTTCTCTCGGTTCTGTCATCCTCTTCTACCACCGCAACTAATCGCTAATAATTCGTTAGCTGTATCGCTATATGTCCAAGCACTGGCTGATAATTGAGATAAATTATGGATTTAAAGACTTGGTAACCCTGTGGATTGGTAAACCCAAGCCAGCCTTGCCTACTGCTAGGGATCCCCAAAAAGCAAGTTAAAACAAGCCTCACCTATGCATTGTAATTTGGATATAAACTAAGGAATTGGAACACATTACAAGAAAAAAAATGTTTATAAAATACTAGCCCTGTGTCAGGGTAGCGTGCTGGCGGGGCAGCAGGAACAAGGAGGGACAGATCCAATTGCAGACAACTCGGGAGAAGTAACAAATAGGGCTTTTAATAAGGAAACTCCAAATCTCTGCTCCATGAACAGGCCGAAAAAAACCACTACAATTTCGGAACCACAAGAGACATGACAAAAACAACAAGGCAACAAAGGAAGTGGACATGTATATATGGGGAGAGACTGATGAGGGAATGAGGTGCAGGTGGGAAGATTAACAAGGACACACAGGTGAGGGGAATGATGTGATTGGACAAATCAAAGGACATCTGGTGGACGGGGAGAACGAACACTAAACAACAAACGGACAGAGTCAGATCATACCATATAGGCTAACTATGAATAGAGTTAGAAAAAGTACAAGTAGATGATGGTTCAAAATTTGTTCTGCTAGACGTGCTGGCTAATGCCAAACATCCTTAAGATACACGCCTGCTTAGGATGTGTTCCAGAGGCCCAGACTGGAGATGTCCTTGGCTCAAGTCAATCGTATTCCTATAGCCTGCATCGCAGTTCCAGCAGTCCAAGTACGTTATAGCAGAACTTCTGGGGGGTGACGGCACAGAGCCTGGACTGGGAACCAAAAACTGCAAGTGGCCGTTGTTTCCACTTGGAAGAGAAAGTAATCTGTGCAAGTGGACTAAGCTTTAGGGGATTTTGAGAAGGGGATTTATACAGTGACCAGTCTACATGGTGTTGATTTGAAACTTTTCCAGACACTTTTCCTTATGACGTTTGTGTCTAGACAGGTTGTTTTAGCTTGTCTTCCAGGAAAGTTTTACTAGTGATGGCCGAGTTAGTGATTGGTGTTAGCCATACCAACTAAGCGCTTACAGATCCCTACCTGCAGCAATATGATTGGTCTAAACAAATAAGCAAAAAAATAAATAATAATAAAGTGAAACATCCCCTTCACCTAGTTCTAAGCTTGTCTGCTAACAGACTTTACGTTTTAACGTCTGATTTGTGTGACTAGAACAGCCCTGAACCAGTTAGACTCGAAAGGGCTTCACATAAGGGGCTAGGAAAGAACATGGTTATAGAACATGAAAAACCCTGAGATGCCAAAAGAGGCAGATATAATTCCAGGGTTCATAATAATAGGGTTATTAAGTTTAAAAAAAAAGCGTTTAGCTTACCTTACACCTGGAACACTTGGCAGTCTGAACTTTAACTGGTGAGTTAGTGTCAATGAACGTCTTTAAATAATTAAGAAACCAGAGGTACAGATCTCTGATCAGTCCATGTTGTTACTCAATGATTACTTGGGTTCAGTGTTAATAATTGCACAATATGTAATGCAACATAGGGGTATTAAATTGGGTTAAAGTTAGGATTCAGATATTAATGAGTTCAAACTCCATCATGAATGTGGGTATAGTCTCAGAGTTTTAGGTTTTGATTTTTGGGTTAGGCTTGGTTTTTGGGTTAAGTTTGGGTTTAGGGTTAGGTTTGGGAAGGGCCCCCAACGTCCAGGTTCCTGGATAACAACCTCAGGGAGGACCTTGGACGGATGCAGGGCCCAGTGTAGGACCCACAGTCCCAGGATGGAGATCCCCAGGGTCCTCTTGCACAAGACTGCAGGTGTCCGGGTTAGCGCACATTCACTTTTTGTTCACCTATCCGTGTCACAAATGTTTGGAATACCATTCCTAACTGAGCGGTAACACCAATAGAGTCAAAAGCAGCGGAAGTAGCTGGTGTTACAAGCCTAATGGTTCCCAAGCTATCTTGTTCCCGATCGCGTGCATGTGGCCGGCACGAGCATATTTATCCAGATGAACCAGATGAAGCGGAGCTCAACGTCAGCCAATTCGTCGAAATTCCACAAACCTATCTTTAGTTTGTATGCGTTATATGTCGTTATTGTTATATATTATTACGTTATATACCGTTATAGGTATGTCTTACAGAGTTCTACATTAAAGGCACCTCTAACACCTGATTCTATTAATTATTTGACAAAAATTTAATAAGACATAATTAATAGAATCAGGTGTTAGAGGTGCCTTTAATGCTCGTGCCCGCCACTTGCACGCGATCGGGAACCAGATAGCTTGGGAACGATAGTTATTATAACTCTAGTTCTATGATTGTAGGCGTAGCCGTCTAGGCTTCGCCTTATGGGCTTATCCCATGCGCGCACAAAAAACTCTTAATTCTCCTAAGAACAGCGATGATCAAGAGAATGGAGTGAGTCTGAAACCTCTGACTCAACCCGTATTTCACAGAATCCATGACAAATTGGCGATGCAGAGCAACAAGGCTTCTCCGACGTCCGATACCATCCATCGGGGCGGAGCTAGGAAAACCCAGCCGCCAACTGTGACGTGCAACAAGGCCCCTCATACGTCCGCTCCCAAAGAGAGGCGGTAGGAGGAGCCGGCTGGCAGGCGCAACAACGAGAAGAGCAGCTAAATCGGCTGAACAAAAGCAACGAAGAAGCTCTAGCTTGCCGGTGAACACCGAATGTGCAACACTGGCAACGAATACACGCGACGATGGACTAAAGGTCCACACAAGCACATGAATTCACACACAACCGGCTCAATAAACGCAAAGCGTATAGGAGACAAGGGCAACATATCCATTATAAATGGTTAAGAGGAAAGGATATTAAACGCCGGTTACGAACCGTAACCAAAACCAGAATAACCGGTCACTCTTAATCCCAGCGCAACGCTGGGACGCCACCATGCGGCGTAGCCTAGACGGCGTAGCCCACATGAAACAGACAGCGACAAAGCGCAGCTAAATCGGCGGAACACCGCAGCGAAGAAGCTCTAGCTTGCCGGAGAACACACCAAGTGTGCAACACTGGCAACAACCGTATGCAAAGATGGACTAAAAGTCCACACAAGCACGCATAACCTTCTCCATAATCGCAAAGCGTATAAGAGACAGGGGTAGCGTACTCATAATTAATGGTAGAGGACAGGATATTACAACGCCGGTTACAATCTGTAACCAAAGCAAGAATAAGGGCTAACCCTAACAAAATATATTTGTTTAATGCCTATTTATTTAACATTAAAACCTACATTTTACGAAAAGATTACTGTATTTCTGCTCTAAAAAAAGAGTAGTGAGAATCTCCACCTGAAGAAACTTGATCTGTCCGCCATCGGACCCAACTCAGTTGTGCCTAAACCACCTCTCAACACAAAAGGCTCAAGCACTCAGCCGTGCAACTAGCAACGCTTTGATGGTCCACCCACGCCAGGGACAATGACACCAAGATGCAGATAGGAGCGCACGGCGGTGATCTCAGTTAGAAATAGCGCCTTGAAAAATGACATTTGTTTTAAATTAGTCCTGTTCTAAAGACTGGACATTGAAAAATATTTTACACGATTAGATCACGGATATTGATATTCAACATGCTTTTTTTCCTAATATCAAGGACATCATGTGACACTCAGGGAAATATTTGTATGTGTCCTCTTGTGACTAATCTGAAATAAATCGTTTCTAAATGACCTATTGTGATAAAGAAGCAAAAAAGGGGGAATATGGAACCTCACCAAATATATTAAATGTTTCGATAGGCTATAATAAACGAAGTACAATAAGTGTGTGTTGTTGTATCGGACACACATCGCCATACTTGCAGAGTAGAGTCATCGGCTCAACATTGTTGGAATTATTTTATCCCAACATTGCCCAACAAATTGAAGTAAGGTAGCCCAACTAAGCAATGTAGGAATATTCTTTTTTGCTACAGGGGCCGGGGCATTATAGAGTACTAAACTTGTTCAGCCAAACTAGGAAAATATGTGATTTGATGTTTTAAAACATGGCATGTGTAATGTTCTGCTCTCATTAAATCAATCTTTCAATTGTAAACCATAGTCTGGCATGCTGTTCTGCAGACTATGCAGGCTTCAACTGCAAAGTCGTTGTAGCAATGTCCACTTTACTACACGTCACCTAGGTGGCTTCCATACTCCACCTAGGTGACTTTCCTCAGGCTCCTCCAAACCAATGGACACAGGGTGGTGATGTTGGACCGGTTTATTGTAAAGGTTGCGTAGAATGAGGCATGCATATGGTGCTGCCATGCCGGAGAGCTCTCCTCGAGTGTGTGCGGTGATGGCTGGTTTAACTTTTGCACATTGATTGCTCAATGTGCAACAGGTGTGCAGCCTCACCCAGCTCCAGACTCCAATCAGTCTGACTCAGGCCAGGTGAGGATGCTTAAACCAGCCATCATCCACACACACTCCCACAGTCGTGTATGTAGCCTACAATCGAAATGGGTACAGGAACATAAGAGTGTAGACTACCCAACTCTGAAACTGGCCAAAATGAATTAGTTAACCTGAAAGTCTTTAAATGTGCAAGTTTATGTTTAAGTCAGAAGTCAACGTCGGTTTCCTGTCTTCTAATATTTTGTGTTTCTGTTCTCAATCCCTTGATGAGACGAGGTCTCGCTCTATGCTAGCTAGCCCTAGGTGTATCACTAGCTCTATCTGTAGCTGTATCACTCCATCCCTAGCTGTATCATGCTGGTCTCAAATTATTGAACATTCCTCTCAGAGCTCAGTGGTCAGCAAGTATCTGTAGTTTCCATCTCCACCCAACAGCCTCCATCTCTTTATGTATGTTGTGATCATGCATTTCATCAGTTGAACCTGTCTTGTTCATTCTCAGTCAGATGTGTTTGTTTTTTACAGCGCTACAGAGTCATCATGACTGGACAGTTACTTACACATCTAGTTACATCTGTGCTTTAAGAGGATCAATGGTTGACATCAGCTGTACCCGGGGACAGAGAGTGACATTGAGCTGTATCACCAGGTGTCTTCTGCCTGATAAAACCTCCTACATCTGGTACCAGAGCAATGGTGCTGTTGCCGGGCCAGAGAGCACAAAGAACAAGCTGGTTCTGGACCCGGTCAGGGTTTACAAGACCGAGTGATGGCAGTAATGAGAATTATTTAAATTGTAAACTTGTAAGAAAATAGGTCCTACGAGCTCATCAAACCTTGCAGTTATTATGAAGTGGAATATGTTCAAAGAAGGACAAAGATGAAGTGAGGACTACAGCATCCTCCATGCAGTGCCCATTAGTCACCTCGAAGTGTCTCTAAACCAGAAACACAGGACCTCCAGGAACGCCTTTTAAGTGTTTTCTAAATATACTTTTCTGTCCTTTCTCCCTATCAGGCACTTCTTGTGTATGAGAACGTCTCAGCTCTAACCAATCGCTTGGCTCCTGCAGCACAGAGAGAACCAATTGAACGGCAGGATGACCTTCACTATGGCAACATCCACATCTCTCACTCAGAGAACCAGGAAGTGCCTCGCTGTTTGGCTGGCTCACTTGTCCAATCAGATCAGGTTGCTTACTCGGTGGTCAACTTTAAAAGACCCAGTGCTGTCCTTGAGTAAGCCCTGTTTCTAGAGAAAATAGACTTCAACTTTTGAGATGTATCAACCCAATGAAAACATTATCAGTGAACATACATAAATATGATTTACATGGTGACTGAAGTTTATTCTCCTTCTACTTTCACATACAGACATGGCTACAGCACCGTCAGGTTTGAACAAGTAGTGGCAGCAGGATTTAAATAGTGAGTGGGCTTTGTGAGTGTGTTAAATAATAGTGTCACAGTCATTCGGTTTAAGTAGGAAAGCACCCTGGTAAAGTAATAAGATCACTTTATTTAAACAGAAGGCCTAGACATCCTTCCCATCTGAAATATTTGAAAGTGGGAATAACCGAGCTTAACACTGCACTGCCCCTAGAGCTGAGTCAGGAAAGAAGGCCCTTATGCTTTCTGCTCACTGACTGGAATAGCCTGCAGAAGGAACTTAAGCAACGGGACATAATCACTCCAAGGTTATTTAAATCCACTGTAAAACAGAAGCTCAAACTAGTAGATATTTCAATATCTGCATTATTTTGTTAATAATAAAGTTCCTTTTAGTCAAGTTCCTCCATCGAATGAGATCGTTCGTTGCAATTTTTTCCCACATCAATAAAATACCAAAGAAATCATGGAGCAATTTTTGACAACAGGTTTGGGATTGACATACATTTTTATCATGCCAAGGTTGATTTTTGACAACCCTATCTGGTAAATAAATCCGTCAGAATCTGTACCTTTGTCATAGTCACCATGGTCACTGAACATGTTGTAGGACATGGCTGAGGTAACAAACCATTTAAGTTTCTTTACACAGTCCTCTTAGTTCATCTATAGTGGTAAACTAAATTCAGACTCATAATTATCGCTATCATGTATTGAGCATTCATCTTGATAGCAGTCAGCACTACAAGCCAATGTTTACTTACGCTGAGGTACATAAATATTGGTTGCTTTTGAAAGCATGACTGTGTGCAGTTGTATGGCAACAGTTTTGTTTTGGATACCACATTTCTCTGAAAGAGTGATAGTCCACTTTCAGTTATCTAACAGGGAAACTAACTAATAAACTAACGTCTCCAAAACATGGACACACTTAAGAATGCACACTTATGATAATTTGTTACACATTTTTACACTTTGATTAAAAAGTGAATGAAACTCCATTATAATTCAATCCTCTAATGGAAAATGTGGGGACGGAGCACAAGCTCATCTTCACTGGCTATATAAAGATCTGAGAGAGGGTTAAGAAACTGCTGGCTAGGACTGACATTGAGTTTATGCAGGGAGACTACTAGCCATGTAGGCCTACAGCACAAGATGTGATTTACCAATTCAGGTCTTAAATGGTGTTCTTCCTTTAATCTTTCCCTTTCTTTTCCATGGTTTAACCAAAAAATATTCCATTAAAATATCTAAAAACGACTACACCTATTTTATATATTATGTTGAGTTGTGTTCTTGCATTATCCCAAATGTTTCAACCAATGTTCAAAGCCAGAGAAATCCATGGTTTCAAGGTAAAGGTGCGTTTCATTTGGATACCTGTCATTAGCGTCATATCCCCTTTGCCCCCCAACTTCCAGGGAAACACTGGTATTTGTTTGGGTTACATTTTGTACAGCTTTTTGACTGCAAAACTGTGGTCTGCCCATTTTTTCTCCTGCTGTGCGGCCTTAAAATAACCATACCTCCCTCTTTACCAGCTGGTTGATAGCTCATCATCTAATCATAACAAATGTATCGATCAAAAATTAAGAGATTCAAAGAATAATCTCAGTGTATCCTCAGTTTATAACAGTAAATAAATGCTATGGACAGTGTGAACAGAAATAGACGACAAACCATCAAAAACTATACTAACAAGAACTGACCAGCAGGTGTCGCACTGTGTCTGAACTCTTCAACATGTCTATTCAGGGCTGTGGGCACGGCATCGAGGTGGGCAAGCTATAAGTACTGGCTTTAGGGTTGAGAAATAACGTTTAATGGTATGTTATATTGAAAAAACGTTCGATAGTTTTGGCAGGTTAAACAAAGCCCGGAATTCATCCAACAAAGACATAGTCGAAGTTTACAAAGCATGCCAGTCACGCATATATTGCCCCACACAAACATTTTTAGCAACAGTATTAACTGCACAGCGCTCACAATTCACAGTAATCAAAGACTACAGCATGAACACAGTTTAAATTGAAAGATAAGAGATGAATGTGTATGAAGTCAAAAAAATGGTGAAACCAAGATAGATCCCCACCTAGTTGGGATCTATCTTGGTTTTATAAAAAATAAACATTCGTTGAACTAAAGGCTTTGCTTTAAGCACCACATATTTCGAGCTTGTCCTCCCTGGGACATTTGTATTCGTTGAAGCTTGGGATTGGCTACCGTACGTCATTGAAGCTGGCAAGCTGACATAATGACAACAACTCAATGCACAAGACACAAACCTGAACCAACATAAAATAAACATTTAAATACGGCCAAGCTTTTATACAGTTTATAAATTGGAAAGACGGGGGTGGCGCTTGTGTGCAAAGAGATGAGGAGACAGCAATGTGTTAATCAGTGCGTAAATACAGCAAAATATCAAACACAACACTACTAACCTCGAGATATGAGCTGAAATCCGCCAATTTAAAACAGCCAAACCAAATCCAAACTATTTAGCCAATTACATGGAATACAAATAAAGTTTGGCCTAAAATATGGTGTGCCCATCAAGGACCTACCCCATAGGTAATGTGGGAAGTTTTGTGTCGATAGCTAACAAATGACGTCACAGGGTAAATTTAAAATTACCACTGTTGCAGGTGCTCACCAAGCTATTTTTTATAATGGAAGTCAATGGTGAAAAAACGCTGACTTTAAACATTCCAAAGGTGGACAACTAGAGTTGTCGAAGTTGGTACAAAAAGTAAAGTAGCCTACCTATTTGGCGACAGGGGGCGCTATAACTTGCAATCAATCAAAAACGATCAGCTCCATTATTCGTTCAATCACAAGTCCGCCTCACCCAGGGACGTGCTCGCTCATCAGCATTGCTAGCATTAGCATGTCAGCATGCTCACGGAATATTACCCACACGAGTTGGGTCAGGCAACCACACGCATTTTCTTCAGAAAATGCACATGCGGCGACATGTCTTGTTATCATCATGATTGAATCACAATAACTGCAATTGTTATTGTGTTTGCGTCAGTCTTCAATTACGTCACTAATCTCCAGATAAACTGACAGGAGCATGGCTGAGGTGACAAATTAGGTTATATCTCTCTCTCTCTCTCTTCCCCCCCCCCCCCCCCCCCCCCCCCCCCCCCCCCCCCCCCCCCCCCCTCCCCTATGGTCAGCAGCTAATGGTACAGGTCATTCTACGTTCCGTGTGTAGATGGACCTGGAACTATTTCTACACTTAAAAAAGCAAGAGTATAACGAGACAGCTGAGGTTATTTATTTATCACATTTGTTAGAATTGTTGGCAACATTTACAACTCTTTGATTAACCATCAGAGTCGATATATTTCCTTTTTAAACTTTTGGCTCTGAAAAAAAATAACAAATGTCTCTAATGAATAATCTTTTTAGCCCAAAAAAGAATATTAAAACATTTGCTGAATGTGGAATTGCAGGTGTGACCCTAAATAGCAGTTATTTTTCATCTGAAAAACATAGAACTTCAAATCGACTGGTGCTCTCTTTAGTTAAAACATATGTTACTCATTTAGTCTGCAGTGCAAAGCTATTAAGAGAAAGCTTGAGTACAATGACATGCCATATTCACCGTGACTAAATATTTTGTTTAAGAGGTTAGAGAACACTACTTCAAGTATTCCAGCATTGAATACAAAGCTAAATACAACATAAAGCCTATGTAATAATACTTGTAGCTTTACATTTTTTGAAAACTCTGAATGTATTAATCTAAATGACATACAAGAATGAGAATTTCAATTAATTTCATTTAGTAAGGAATGTTATCCCATTCGTTGAAATAATTATTACACAAATCTTTCACATATATAAAGCACATCATACCATCTATATAATGTATTGTGTGACATGACATTGTCACAAGTCCTATTTTCAAAAAATATAGAATTATTAAATACATTTAAACAGTATATACATACAATAAACATTTGAATTGGGCAGTTTAAATTGCATCGGATATTTGTGAAACATGAAACTAAATCATATTAATAGTTTGCTTATTTAAGGTGCCGATTTAAACTCCATCGTCTTTATTAGCTAGAACGAATATCAACACAAGCATTACATGAAGGGGACAAGTAGATGAGGTAAATACGATAATCTAAATGTCCTGACATCCCCCAATGGGCCGTATTAACCTAGTGGGTATTTTGCTTCTAGGCCATCTTGGTTCTAGATGTGAGACTTCCCCCACCCAGCTAGAGTTTAGAAACAAGATAGCTGTTAGGTGAATATGGCCCTAGTTGTCTTCAAGCCACAAGCTTTTATCCAAAATATTACCAAATTGTTTTGTTAAATAGGAAAACAAATTATTTGCTATTTTCTGCCTACACTTTTATGTCTACGTGAGCTTAGCATTGTTTAATTCTGAGCACTTTCTGTGAGAATGTGGCTGAAGAAAATTTGATTTCCTTAAACTGTGAGTTAAAGGGGAACGTCACACTAAGATAATTTCAAATATAAGCGTTTTTGCTTTATAAGTGTGTTGTGAAAAATCATGGATTGCAGCATCAATTCAGTTTTCCGGGATTTGCTTTGCGCATGACGTCAACGGTCCAACTATTCCGGGTCTCTTCAGCCGAAACGTGCATGTTGCACACCGTGATTTTCCCCAACATGCATATGTAGCAGTATTCTCTGAAATCAAGAACTCACTCAGAAGCAAACGAGTCAGCTCAGAGCAGGCCTAGCAAGCAGACAAGAAAATATTATGGTTCTACTGAAGGAATAGTGCAAAGTAGGAGAGGCGCTCACCTGTCCATTGTAAAAATTGCCTTTTGGAAACAATACTTCATAGCGTACACAAGCAGAATATCATCACTGAAACAATAACTAATCATACAGCATGTTGTAAACTCACTGCTCCCCCAGCACAGTGTATGGTCAGCTGACACGAGCTAGGCCGCAGCGCTGAAAAGCATTCAGGGAGGGAGGTGTGGAGAGCAGATTCTATTAAGATTCTATTGGTGTCTATTGTTATAGACACCAATATAATCTTTACAGCCAGCCAGCTCGTTACCTCAAAATATATATATATATATATATTTTATAAATAACCGCCTTTTAGCAACAGCCTCTTGAGCCTCTTGAAAGACCTGAGCAATGCTTCCGGAAAGACTCCCAAACACTAGTATCAAACCAGTATTCAATTTTGTTATGGTTATTATTCGTACTGAATTGAGGTTCAATTAAAAAAAATACATTGTGACATGACAAATGGGCTGTGTAGCCGCCAGCAGTACACCGTGGACATCTTGTTATGCGACGGCCATCTTGCCGTGAACCCGGAAGCGGTAGACACACGTGTAGGTCATGTGACCCCAGTTACTGAGCACCCGCAGCTCCACGTGGCGGTAGGCCACGCTGCTAGACTCCTGCGGGGGGTGGGGGGTTGGGGAAGAGAGGATAAGGTCAGGAAGTGAGTGTGCGTGTATGTGGGTATATGCAAATTCATCTCACTGCTATACTTTCTACTCTACGTCTCCATGGTGATTAAGAGGCCCAGAATCTCTACTACCCTCCACCTCTCTGGGGTGACTCACTGGTATCTTGAAGGTCTGAGTGGACTCTCCCTCCTGGTTGTAGGTGAAGTTCCCCAGCAGAGTGGCCTCATCCAGGGTGTCCTGCATACCCTGGGGAGAGAGGCACAGAGCAGCTGAACACACCCAGGGGCAGGTATAGGTTCCTCACCCCTACCTGCTCCTTAACGACCTGTATCTGAACTTACTGCAAGTCATTCTCTGCCAAATGACTATATAGTGGTAAAAAGTTGTAAATACTGGTAAAGAGTAGTACTCTGTGGTAAGATTTAAGAGTTAAAATGTTTGTGTAATTTGTTAGAAATTGCATAGCCTTCAGGTATTAGTAAGGGAAATGCTCTCTGGGAATAACTGTTTCATGACAATTTCAATTCTAGACCGGCTCTTTGAGGGCATGTCTCCCCTGATTGGTTTGGAGAATCCATCTTGTCTGTCAATCACAGGTGCGTGAAATGCAACTCTTCAATGGCGGAGAAACACTGGGAGCAGAGAGCGAGGGGAATTTATTTGGGGTTGTTTAGTTTCATTCAATCTTGCTCCCCTCCGCTCTTTTCTGCTCTCTCTCTCTCTTTACAACTCTTGAGTCTGACCTACAGCACCTTTCAGCGGAAGTAAAGAGCCGAGCGTCGCAGTGAAACGCTGTGAAGCCTTACATAGACCTGGAAGTCCCGGGGAGCAGAGTCGATGCGTCCCGTAGGCGCGCTGTAGCGGGGCAGGTGGTCCAGGGTGACGTGGGAGATGGCGACAGGGTGGGAGAGAGCCAGGACCAGGGTGCCCTGCACGCCACGAAAGGCCCAGCACCTCCCTGGGAGCAGTACCGCGTAGCCCTGCAAGGCATGTGTGTAGGTGTGTGTGAAGACGCAAGTGTGTGTGTGTATGTGGTGAGATGTGCATGCATGTGTAGTAGTGTGCATATGTAGGTATGTGTATATGTAGGTGTGGTTTTGGGGATGGATGTGGGGACGATGACGAGAACACAGTAACGGGTTTGCTGTAAGGTTAAAAGGTTGAAACAAGTATGTCCCTCCCTCTGCCTTCTCTCACATGTTCTGGTCTCCCACTTCATCCCTCTAATGAAAGACCTCAGAAAGAAGCCAAAGAAACAAAATTATATTTGAGATAGTGACAGACAGAGAGAGAGAGTAGAGTGAGATAGAGACAGACCGAAAGAGAGAGGGTTGAGTGAGATAGGGACAGAGAGAGAGAGAGGGCTCACCTGTATAACAGTACGGGGGCTCTCTGATGGGTACCAGAGGGGGAAGCCGAAGAGGGTGATGCATGCCGTGCCGATGCTGTAGGTCTCTGAACACCGGGTGCTCACCACACTGGCACCTGGGGACCAGGGACACACCTTGAGTGGTTGGGTGGGTGGGTTATGTGGGAGAAGGAATTTGTGTGTATGCGTGAGTGAATGTGTGCGTGCGTGCCTGTGTGTGCATGTATGGGTATGAATATGTGTGTGTGTGTGTGTTTGTATGAATGTGTGTGTATGAGAATATGTGTGTGCGTGGGAGTGCTTATATGAGTGTGTGTGTGTTTGTGTGTGTGTGAAATTGTGTGTGTGTGTATTTGCGCACGAGAGAAACACATTGCTATCAGCTGTTGACTATATGCTATGGACTCAAATTGCATCAGAACATAAGAATGTTCAGAGTGCTTGTTGTGAGTTTATTGTTAATCATTCACACTGAGGTTTTTCTATGTGTGTTCGTATTTCTTTTTAAAATCACCACAGACTTTGACTTAAATATTACTGACAATGAGTACAAGGAACACATGGAACTATCCAAATAAAAAACAACAACATCCAAACTGTTCTGAGCATAGAGGAGGAGGAGCATTGCAGACACAAGGACATCATCGACAGGTTTCACCTGATTATTCTGAGGCGGAGGAGACAAACCTTGGGACTCGAGAGCAAAGTCTGCCATTTTGTCTGCCATTGGCCGGTCACAGTCTGTACAGCTGCTGCCAACACTGAGCTCATGCTTCTGAATATGCACATGCACACACATGCACACACACAAATACAGACAGACACACACACGCACGTTTTACAAACACAAATGAACAAATCCTATATAATTTCACTAACAACCCAGTTATTAAAAGAGCAGCCTGAAGTGTTATCTAATGTTTGCTTTGCTGTGGCACAATACCATAGTTCCAAACAAACACACCCATTCATTCAAACACAGTGGTAGGTCACTGATGCCCCATTGCATTTAATTGACTCCTGCCCTCTCTTCTGTTCTTAAAAATCCCTGATAGAGTAAAGTAAATAAAAGTCATGAAGAAGGACTGAAGGTGTGACCAGCTGAACACTAGGACCCTAACCTCCTGGCTGCTGGTGGTGTTGATACAAACAACAGATACTAATGTTTAATTGTTCATTTTATAATTCTGATTATATAGAATATCCATCCTGTCTGTCTGTCTGTCTGTCTGTCTGTCTGTCTGTCTGTCTGTCTGTCTGTCTGTCTGTCTGTCTGTCTGTCTGTCTGTCTGTCTGTCTGTCTGTCTGTCTGTCTGTCTGTCTGTCTGTCTGTCTGTCTGTCTGTCTGTCTGTCTGTCTGTCTGTCTGTCTGTCTGTCTGTCTGTCTGTCTGTCTGTCTGTCTGTCTGTCTGTCTGTCTGTCTGTCTGTCTGTCTGTCTGTCTGTCTGTCTGTCTGTCTGTCTGTCTGTCTGTCTGTCTGTCTGTCTGTCTGTCTGTCTGTCTGTCTGTCTGTCTGTCTGTCTGTCTGTCTGTCTGTCTGTCTGTCTGTCTGTCTGTCTGTCTGTCTGTCTGTCTGTCTGTCTGTCTGTCTGTCTGTCTGTCTGTCTGTCTGTCTGTCTTGCCTTGATCCTGTCAGTGAGCCACTCCTCCAGGGCGTGCTGTAGCTGTGGGCTGAGCTGGTCCTGGTCCTGGGGGTGCGGGGGGTCTGGCACGGGGCAGGGAGCCAGGGCGGGCCTCTTCAGGATGGAAGACAGCTCCTCGCTCAGCTGACACAACAACACGCCGGTTAACACAACCCTATCGACACATGTCACTTCTCAATGGGTCCCGCTGCGAACACACAGAGGACCTCCTTCACCTGTGTGTTGGTAGTTTCCAGGGCCAGAACTCTGAGCGCCATCGCGCTGTGGGCGCTATCGGCGTCGGTCTGGTGGCGGGCCAGCCGCTGGCTCAGCTTGTCCACCTCCGCCTCCAGGCTCTGCTGGCCTGCAGCGCCCAGCTCCTCCAGCCTGGCCCTCAGCACCTGCAGCTCCAGCCGGAGCCTGTTCTCCACCTGGTGGTCAGACAGAGAAACACAGGTTACGGGCTGAATCTGTCAGGTCTAGGTCAAGGCTGATGCATCCGATCTGCTGGATGGGCGGTCTAACTTTTCAGCAGAAGGCTTTGTCATAGTGTGTGTGTGTGTGTGTGTGTGTGTGTGTGTGTGAGTGAGTGAGTGAGTGAGTGAGTGAGTGATGAAAATGGGGTTGATCTCACCAGAGAGTGAAGGTTCTCCTGCTTCTGCAGTAGTTCTTCCTGCAAGCACACACACACACACAAGATGGTAACACCACAGAGTTGTCACAAAGTGAATCTGATCATTTAAATACAAGCCAACTAGCTCTCAACATCGTTAGGTTTCTTACCAGAACATTCTGCATCTTGTGGTCCACAGCAGCGGATACCAGCACAGGATCCTGGAGCATCCATAGACAGACTATCAACAACTCGCTTCACTCATACTAATACTCATACACCACCTCGCGCTACATTAACTACATATACACACTCTATTGAGCTTGATGCAATGAGCAGGTCATTCTTAAACATGATGTGGTAGGGCTAACTTTCATCCACTAAAAGACAGACTACTACTTCATCATTCACTGCTGTCAGTCAGTAACCAACCCAGTCAGTCAGTCAGTTACCAACACAGTCAGTCAGTAACCAACCCAGTCAGGCAGTATACAGCACCAATTCATCCATTAACTCTTCCATGTCCGCTCCATCATCTCTCTCTACATTTAACCTCAACCCATGAACAGGAGCCTGCCAGCAATGGTCAGAGTTCAAAGGTCATACATGTGGCTCCTACCAGGGCAGCAGGTGCTGGCGAGACAGAGCAGGGCTGGGGAGCAGGATGATGAAGAGGAGGAGAAGACGTTGCTTGGTGATGAAGAGGAGCAGCAAGAGGTGGAGTAGCTTGGTGATGAAGAGGAGGAGAAGGAGCAGGAGGAGGCATGGCGGGGGAAACGGGTGGTGTTCTGATGGTGGTCGGCCTGGGCCCAGCGGTCTTGGTGGCGGTGGGGCGGAGGGTGAGAGAGACCAGCAGAGGAACCAGGAAGTACACGCCTGGGAGGTAAAGACAGAGTAAGACATAAGCGCTGGTGCTGAGAACAACAGGGTGAAAAACAACTGATGCTGCATGTGTTCCTAGATTCCTGAAGCCCTCTGTGGCTGAACACTGAACCAATAAATAGAGGTGTGGTGTGGTGTAGTGAGCTGTACTCACTATCTCCCCCCCCCCCCCCCCGTTTCACACCACACAGGTTGATGTTAATGCAGAGTTCAGACTCAGACCAGGAGAGTTACCAAACTTTGAGCTTGAGTATCCAGAGCCAGTCATCTGGGTTAGCTGATTAGCACAAGCTAGCTGATGAGTGATCCGCTGACAGTTATACCACAACTGAATATGCACTCTAATCAACAACGATCCTCAGAAAATGATATGCTCCAGTTGTGTGTATGTGTGTATGTGTGGCTCAAGTGTTTGAGTGTGTGTGTTTGTGTCTCTTGTGTTTGTGTCTCGTGTGTTTGTGTCTTGTGTGTGTGTGTGTGTGTGTGTGTGTGTGTGTGTGTGTGTATTTATGTGTATTTATGTGTGTCTCGTGTATGCGTATGTGTGTGTGTTGGTTCTAGGTGCATGTCAGATGCGGGCAGGAGCAGCAGGTCATGACTGGACCGGGGTCTCAACCTGGGTCATCATAATGTTCACTAAAGTACCGCGACTCACAGATGAATAGGAGGGCCAGGAGCAAAACGCCACCGATCACCATCCTCATGCCGGGTTGGAGCGCTCTGTGAGCTGGGGACGTGGGTGGCCAGAGAGAGAGAAGAATTTAGAGCTTAGGCTAAGCCAGGGCTGATTCATATCACATGCACTGATGATGTTGGTGACCGGTTCATAGTTCAGTTCACTGTATTTACAGACATAATGCACATTCACAAAACCCACACATATCGAAGCCCGACACTGAAAAAACAACACGTGCACACAGACAGACAGACAGACACACACACAGTGCTCACTGTAATAGCTGTAGCTGCTACTGCGGCTATTAGCTCTCCTGGTACCACTACTGCCGGGTCCAGATACAGGTGCCCCGCTGGGGGTCCGAGGGGCCAGGGGGGTGGGGGTGGTAGTTCTCCTGTGGGGTCCCTCGGCGGACGAGTACCCAGAGCTGTCCACGCTGGCCTGGTTCAGCAGCCGGCTGTAGGAACCCTGCAGGCCCCCAGCTCTGTGGTGCCCCAGCGACCCCGACGGTAGGCTGCTCTCTGGGGAAGCTTCAGGGGGCGGGGGGGGGGTCCGGCTTCGGCCCCGTGGGGTCAGGGCGGGCCGCGGGGTAGGGGCGGGCGTGGGGTTGTATGGTACCATCTGGATGGTGGACCCAACCTGGGCGGGCTCCGGGGCCAGACCTGGAGGAGACAGACAAGACGGGACATGGGTGGAGGTAGTAGGTTAGTAGTAGTAGTAGTAGTAGTAGAAGAAGTAGAATTTGTCTAAATATCTGTTGACTGATGCCTTTAAGCTGCTGAAGATACTGGTCTACTGTGTTTTAAGTAAATAAAACCACACACAATATATAATATATTATGCATCACAATAAAAAAACAGACTTACATCCATCTGCATCTATTTACAGTATCTATCTATCTATCTATCTATCTATCTATCTATCTATCTATCTATCTATCTATCTATCTATCTATCCATCCATCCATCCAGCGGTCTGTCTTTCTCTCTGTCTGCCTAGCTAGTGCTAGCTATTTTACCTATCTATCCAGGTAAAATCTTGATTACTACTGCAGTGACTGCAATGTGCTAGCACAACGTTAGCATACCATCTAGGTTTGCCTACACAGGCACTGTATGCTTTTACCTTGGTACTCTTCTGGTCCGTGACTGGTCCGTCGGGTGACCGACGGCTCAGCATTACTGACCGAGCTGGCGTTGCTATTGGCCCTGCTGGAGGTACGAGTGGACGCCTTGCGAGTCCCCCCCGGCTTCTTCTTGAACACCCTGAGAGAGAGAAAGAGAGAGAGAGAGAGAAATTACCAATAATATCAGGCAACAAACACAGCCTAAAAACCTAATAATATGGTCAATATGGTCTGAAAATAGGTTTTGAATAGATTATGATATTCAATATGACTGAATAGTACATTCAGCTATATAACATTGTACACACACTCAAATACAAGCGCACACAGATACACACACACACACACACACACACACACACACACACACACACACACACACACACACACACACACACACACACACACACACACACACACACACACACACACACGCACACACACACACACACACACACACCTACCTGAGGGGGCTCTCGCGGTATGAGATGGTTGTGACGCTGCTGGAGTCTGAGTCTTCATCTGATTGGTAGTAACCACCTGACACCAGGCGGGCACTCCTACGAGACATGACTGGTAGAAAGACAAAGGAAGTAGACTGATTCACTCCCTCACCATAACCGCACTATTGCACTGTGCTGGTACTGACTGAAGCAGAGGAACGCCAGCGTCGCTACTTCCTCCAACGAGGAGGTTTGGGGTGAACAGTCTGTGCTGATCTGAACTTCACTGACAGTGACAATCGCTGCTGCTGGATAAAAAGAACTGCACAAATTAAATGACACTTCCCACCCAAACTGCAGTGTTTCATCTCTGTGGAGAACTGGCACGTGATATCACAGACCATCCGACTACTAAACGCCCTCTAATGGACTGCACAGCACGACTGACAGACTGTTAATTACAGCCTATAACAGTATCATTTCACAGCAAATCTTCCCCACATTTTTTTATATTGTATTATTACTATAGTATTGCGTTATTATATAATTATTGGATAAGAGAGTATATCATATATTAGTATTATTTTAATACTGTTTATAGTTTCGATATGGGTTATTGTTGGTGTCTTACTAAATCTGGGGGTGGGGGGGGGCTGCACAGTGCAAGCGTGTCACTGCAGTGAACATGTCTTGTATGTGACGAAAAGTGTAAGTCTTATCAATATGTCTTTTGTTTGTCTTTGTCTTTGTCTTTTGTCTTTGTTTTTTACCCTTTGTAGTGCTGTGTTATTTTTCCTTTGTTTAATTTTTTAACTGCTCTGTCAATGTTTATTTTCCATGCCAATAAAGCTCTTTTGAATTTAAGTTAATTGAAAATTCTGAAAGAGAGCGAGACAGAGAGAAAGTGAGAGCGAGAGTGACAGTGACAGAGTGATAGAGGGAGAGAGAGAGAGAGAGAGAGAGAGAGAGAGAGAGAGAGAGAGAGAGAGAGAGAGAGAGAGAGAGAGAGAGAGAGAGAGAGCGATAGAGAGACAGATGGATCATATACATTTTAATGTCAGAAAATGCAACACTACATGCCAACTCAACATGTGACATGGCATAAAAGGATGCATAATTTGATCTACAAACAACATTTTAATTAACCTTCTCCTCTAAATGTAAAATAGCAGTAATGGTGCTACTCAGTTAACAACAGCAGGCGTGCCATTAACAAAATGTCTTAATAGCAGTGTGGTGCTAATAACATAATGCAATAATTGTTGCTAACAGCAGCATGCTCTGGTTGCAGAGTGTTGCTAAAAGCAGTATTAAAGCAGTTGGTGTACAACAAGAAGCACCTGTACCAGCGATAGCTTTTGCAGCAGCAACAGCAGCTAGCAAATAACAGTAGCCTGAGGGCAATGGGCACGATGCACCATAGCAACAGTCATATCTTTGTGCTAGCAGCACATGGGATCTCTGACAGATGCCTTCCTAACCCTAATCTCCACCATTGATAATCCAGCTAATCTCCCTCCGGTTTCCACCGTACACAAACACGCAAACCAGCGCAATCACAGATTAAACACCCAAACCATAGACACACTCAAATAGATCAATTCAGATCCTAATCACACATAACTAATTTGGCGACACAAAAACACTCTTCTGAATACATACTGTTATTGCATAGAACATAACATGAATATAAAACAATGAGGGTTTATTGGAAGCCACGATGTTTTGATATAAAACAAAATATATGAACTGCATCCGTTTCTAACACAGGCCAAAAAAACCCGCCTCTTTATCCTGGATCAATCTCTTTATAATGAGAAGACGATGTGTGGTACAGAAGAAAATAAAATATATGTGAGATGATAGATATGCAAATGTGAATTCGCATATCTTTTAATTAAACCTTATTTCCTAATGCCATGGTGTTCTGAAGCTCGACAACCCCAAATAAACAGCCTTGTTTTAACAGGAAGCTGTGAAATACACCAACCAGGAGCAGTCAAGCTCAAGAGTCCTGGCCTTGTTGGGAGCAGCTAACACCAATACCTTAATAAGCCCAACTAGCAGAAAGGATCACCAATTCAGGTGTGCTCAGAGTGTTCTGAGTGTTTCGTGTGTTGTCAGGCCACGACCCACCTGCAACCGGAATCATGACACATATTTTAAGAAACGCTACGCTACAGTGTTACCCTGATACAAACAGAACAGATCAGAAAGACAAGCGCAGGATACCGCAAGTGCAGAAGCAGCAAGCTGTGGAGGGACAGGAAGCTAGTTGGATAGGCACCCCAACATCGTACAGGCAACAACACACACGTGCACGCATGAATGCACATACACACACAAACACCGTCATCTTGTTTAAAGAATGGTTGGTCACAATGTGATTGTCAGAAAGCATCATGCACACACACGCACACATTTTTGGACTGAGCTCATAGTTGTTCGATTAGGGTTGCTATTTAGGGTTGGATGTGTTTTAAGAATCATTTGGATGGGTTTCACGTTTTTTTCACAGCTCATTAAGTTTGTTCTCACATAATACGGTCTCACACAGGAAGTGCTGCGTATGATCGTCCTATTTTGAGAACACCATTTCCCTTCAACCAAATTCAAAGCAGTACATAGCAACTCCCGTCAAGCAGTGAAAATGTTTTGTTGCACGTGACAAAAACGTTTTACAATGCGGTGTTTTGTGAGGCCTAAACTGCCTCTCTAGCCTATCTGGTGCTTTTGTTGCCATCGCAGTGACTCAAGCCTTTGCTCAAAGACACCTCAACATCCGGCCAATAAGTCAAAGATGGAACCTGCAACACAACAACCTGCTCTCTTGTTTTTGCTTTACTTTGAATTCATAGGAAGACGAACATATTCGCAGTCAACTACCTAATTAACAAGCAAAATAACAACAATAAAATGGTCACCTCTCTTGGACAAATGTTGCACTGGAGTGTAAGCACGTATGTGTTAATACAGAGTGTAAATAATACCAACTAGGGGTGTACATGTCTTTTCTCCCTTGCTTGGTTTCAGTTGGTCAAGAACAGTAAAGAGGATTCAGCTGAGGATTGAACAGTTTGTACAGAAATCCACCTTAAATACTCCCCCACCCCTCAAATTTAAACTTAAACATTTACATTTCTCTCCCTCCTTCTTCCTCTATGTACCTCTGTCTGTCTGTCTGTCTGTCTGTCTGTCTGTCTGTCTCTCCCTCCGTCTCCGTCTCTTTCTCTCTCCCCCTCTCTCAACGTGGACCTCCTCATCTCTCATCTTTGACTATACTGTGTATCTGTTCATGTGCCCAAATCGACCAAACTCAACTAGTTAACCTAGAAGCATTTCATATCATCCCTGGGCCTCAATATTCTGCCTGAAGAGACATGCGAAAATCAGGCCATACATTAGTGTACACTCAACAACACTACTATACTTTATACTGTATACTATAAGCAAGAAAATCGAAATGTAGATAAACGAGAGGAAAATAAAGTAAGAGAGGTAAGCGAACCGATCCCTTAACTTAGAATTAAAATAAAACAAGGATGGAGAAAGGGAGAGAGCAGGACAAAGAGCAAAATAGGATATAGTCGTATTTGATATGTGGGAGAGGGAAGGAGAAGAAGAGGGAGAGAGAACCATTGTATACAGGAAAGAATAGAACACTAGTAGTTTGATGAGTGGCATCAGGAACTTTGAAAGATGGCAAAGGGAAAGTTATATTAGAAATCAGCACAAAGCTACCAACCAGAGTGGTGAAACGTTAACAATCCAGAGAATTAGTCAAGTTTAGGTCCGAACACACAGTGGGCCAGTTTAGGGTGTGCGGTGGCACAGCTATGCCTCTATGCACATAGAGAATACATGAGTCACCAGTGTGTATTACTGGACAACAGCAACATTGCCCTGGCCACTTAGATAAGTAGGCTACACTAATCGCAGGAAAGAATGCATGTACAAAGTCACTACCTACTCTTGTTTGGCTCAATGCAACCCAAATAATCTCTTTCTCTCTCTTTGTCTGCGAATATACGTGACCCAATATTTAGCTATTGCTTACGACCACAGAAAATCCCCACTGTTATGGATTCGAGTATTGTAGGGGGCTATCTTAATAGAGACGACACAGTTTGCTTATCAACACCGCCGCACACCTAGGGCGGTGTATGATAATGACAATACGCCGGACTTTGGGGTCAAAAATGGGGCTATCAGATTCTTAGCTCTATATTGAACTGTTAGTATTATAGGCTACGACAAACATTAAATGCGACCAGTTATATATATCTACTACAGGATACCTGGCAAAAGGGATGGTTTAGAAGTCACTATCAAAAGCGGGACCAAAGAATACCCTGAAAAGCAGTTGAGGGTGTCTGGAAACTTACCGAGATGCTTTGCTGCCGCGCTCGACACCAACGCGTCCTCAGTGGGCAACTGTCAAATTCTGTCTCCTCTCAACCTCGTTGGGAAAACGATCATCCGCTAATCTAACAGCGAGCACAAACACACCTTCTATGTGCTAAAATAAAATAAGATTTCAGGGGAATCAACGATCGTAACAGTGGTGATGGATTTGTGACCGGGTAAGTTATTCATTTGTGTTACTAGGTGTAAGACTTGAATGCAGTGTTTACTGTCTGATGAGTCTTTGAGGCAGCTACGCCGTCTTCTGACAGCTAGCTGGAGGGCGGCTAGTTGCTCACTCCTCATTTTTTGAAGCGCATACCAAAGTAAAGCACCATGGCGCCCCATAGCGGTCATTGATTGATATCACAACTAACTTGCTATTTACCAGTATGCCACAAGATGGCACCATTTAACCTACATTGATTGTATCGTATGGCTCGTAAGGATTGAATGATTATCAACTTCTACAATATGGGCCCCATATCATTGAACAAAAAACGTATTCGGTCTGACTGAAGTGATACGTATTCATACAAATTTAAATTGTATCTTGTGATATGTGTAATTGTATGCTCAATACTTATATTATTAATACATACTAATATAATGAATATAGTGATATAAACATTGCAATTATTACCCTTAATATTAATAAAATACCCTTAATAATACAACGTATTGTTCACACACACACACACACACATACGCACACACACACACACACACTCTCTCAGTGTCTCTCTCTCGCCCTCTCTCTGTCTATCTCTCTCTCAGCAACAGCCTCGTCTCTAACACAGGTACATTGACCTGAATTCAAGGATTGTTCTGAACGCTTTCAAAAATAAGTTGTAACATGTCAAACAGGGACACCATTTGTCATATACAGTTGTTGTATAAGGACACGATATTGCTCCACGTTACTGCAACCTCATGCCCAAACCTTTCAGCGTACAGGCCCGTTGGTAATTTGCTGTACTGTATGGGTAGGTACTATACTTTATGTGCACTATACTACACTATACTGTGTACTATATATATATATATATATACCATATGGGTAGTGCACTGTATGCATACTTAACTATTATATACTACATGTAAACTTTACTGTATGTTTAGTTTACTAATATATACTATGGGTGCCACACTATATGTGTCCTATACTATGTGTACTTTACTATAGTAAAGTATATTTATACTTAACTACAATATACTTTGTGTACTTTACTATAATATACTATGTGTTCTATACTAGATGTGTACTATACTATAATATACTATATGGGAACTTTACTATAATATACTGCATGTCCTACACTATATGTGTACTATACTATAATATACTATATGGGTACTATATTATAATGTACTATAAGGCCATATAGATTTCTGGAAAGCCCCAAAAATACCTTTGTAGGGAAGCCTCTGGTTCCTAGCCCCCTCAGAAGGGCGTTGCGTACCAGAATACTCCAGTCTCAACACCACAACAGAACTGTTATCAGGGGTTATTTTTTTCCCAAGATGATAAAAAGTGCCATGACTGGTATTTCCGCATTGTTCCATATTTTATAAATAATATTGTCATGGCAACAAGAGACTATCAGCTGCACATGGGTGACCCTTGACCCTTGAGTTATGCCACTGATGTGTGTGTGTGTGTGTGTGTGTGTGTGTGTGTGTGTGTGTGTGTGTGTGTGTGTGTCTGGGCTTGGTGTTTGAGCTCGCTCAAGCCATTGTCCTCCAAGTCTGTTATCATTAAACAGCAGTTTCCTGGAGAGAGAAAGAGAGAGGGAGAGAGCGACAGAGACAGACAGACACAGACAGAGAGAGAGAGACAGAGAGACAGAGAGACTCAGACTATAGTGAGTAACAGCGAGACAGAAGTTCACAATATTATCAATCATCAGTTGCTCAACAATGACTTCATAAAGTTGTCAAGCTCATCTCCATGGGCCACCCTAACACCCCCGACACACACACACACACACACACACACACACACACACACACACACACACACACACACACACACACACACACACACACACACACACACACAGATGTACAGACCCATGCACTCACACACAAACATACACACAGATGTACATACACACACACGTACTCACACACATGCACACGTACACACACACACACGTACACACACACACTGATGTACATAAACACACACACGTACACACACACACCTACACAAACATATGCACACATTCAGGCACACACACCCCTCCTCAAGCTCCACGCTGCTTATCTCCCAAAAGAGTTCCCCAGACGCTGATGAGACACAAGCACTCACACACCCACTAGTTGAATCCACCACACACACACACCCACTCATTAACAGCCTCTCACACATCACACATGCATATTCTCTATCTGTGCACACATGGTTTGACCAACAGGACGAATAAGGATACAGAAGCATATTGTTGTTCATACAAATTCAGATTGAAAATAGTTCACTGTTAAATGTTTGAAAATGTCTCTCTGTTCTGGTTCTCTCTCTTTCATATACACATACAAACGCACCCATGCACACTCAAACACACTCACAGACAGGCAGACACACAGACATGCACTCACACACAAATACACACACACACACATACAGGTGAATGCAGACAAAAAGGCTCAATACCACAAGGGATGACATCAGTGAGCAGGAATGTAATAAATAAACAAGAGGTGAGGAGATGCTTGTTCGTTGAGCAGTCGAGCTGGGAGGCTGGAAAGAGGGGTGGAGAGAGGTGGAGGGATTGATGGAGAGTGGAAAAGTGGAAGAGAGAGTAACAACACTGCAATCATGACCCTCAGGATATTTAGACGCACACCTGTAGACAAGCTCCCACATGCACGCTAATAAGCACACACACACACACACACACACACACAAGTCATCACTGCCAGTGACTTATCAGACCTCGTAGACAACACACAGCACGTCATCCACATGCACACACGTGTAGTTTGTGCACACGCACACACACACACACACACACACACACACACACACACACACACACACACACACACACACACACACACACACACACACACACACACACACACACACATTGTTGTTTAACACCACTTGGGCTTGATACAGTTTAAGATCAAATAAAAAGAGATGAGACAACATGAGAAAGAATTAGATATAAGAGAATGTAAGATACCGCAACAAGGCAAAAGCCTATCACAGCATCCTGTTTATCTTCTTGGTCCGATTTTATTGATTCCATATTGCACTATTTGTGATCGTATTAGCGTTGCGTAAACAACAAAGACGTCCTTTAAAGCAGGTGCCACTGCCGAATCAAAAATGTTACAGCATCCTAGATGGATTGAGGTATGTTTGGCGTGCGGAACCTTCAGCCAGGGGTAGGGGTGTGTAGCGATGACATCACCCCCTGTTGGGTAACCCTTTAAGGTGCCTGCACCTTCAGGCCAGTGTGCCATTCACGTTGGTGGTGGTTGGCCGGTGTCAGATAACTTTTTTTGCTGACAAACATGACATTGGCCTACTCCAACACATTCTATAGTCGTGTGTTGGTGTTTGCTGGGGAAGTGGGCAAGCAATTTGGCCGATTCTCATGTCTCCATCTCTGTCTACCTGATTGCTCTGTCTTTCCATTGCTTCACTCGTATTGGTGGTGGTTACATTCGTTCTTGGACTCTGAACTGATCATCCGACAGCGTGAGGAACAGAACAGTGACTACGGCTAAACGCTAACGCCAACAGCATGTAGCCTTAGCGCCTCTTCAGAATCATGTGATGGTCATGATGTCTAAATAGACACAGATAGACTAATGTGGTCATGTGAAGTAGCTCATCGGTCAACATGTTGCTTCTTAACCCCTTCTGATGTTTTTATTTTTGAAGATAAACTGACATGGGGAAGAGGGGAAGGGGGAGGTGAGGAGAGGACATAGAGAGAGGAAAGAAAGTGATAAGAGGAGAGGAGAAGAGAGGACAGGAGGGGATGAGAGGAGAGGACATAGAGAGAGATAAGAGGAGAGCAGAAGAGAGGACAGGAGAGGATGAGAGGAGAAGAGAGGAGAGGACATAGAGAGAGATAGAGAGGAGAGAGATAAGAGGAAGACGGTAGAAGAGAGGAGGGGAGGGGATGAAAGGAGAGGACAGAGATAGAGTGAGACACAGCAGGCCAGGGATGGGGTATCCATTCATCTGTCCACAGTTCCAGTCCGTCGTCACACACACACACACACAAACACACACACACACACACTGCAGTCATATACACAAACAACCACACACACTGTATCCTCAAACACACCGTCCTCACATACACACATACACACACACACACACACACACACTGTATCCTCAAACACACCGTCCTCACACACACCCTCCTCGTGTGTTAATCTGCTGGGGCGTCCCGGCGTGGTCACCCTTAATCTGGTCTGAGACCCGCGGGTCAGCCCAATCCCAGCAGGACGCTTAGCTCAGCGCCGCCGGGATGTCATCAAGGTGAGTCATGACAAGCCTCGGTGGCAGCCTGCGTGAGAGTAGATGGGGGGGGGGGGGGGGGGGTGGCTTGGTGTGTTGCAACCACTGGGGATTACGTCATAATGTGTCTGTCAATGTGTCTGTGTTATTGTGTATGTGTGTTTGAGCGTGTGTTTGTGTGGATGTGGATGTCTGTGTGTGTGTGTGTGTGTGTGTGTTTGCATGTGAGTGTGTGTGTCTGTGTAAATGTGAGTGAGTGTTTGTGTGTGTGTGTGTGTGTGTGTACAACACATAGAGAGGGAGGCAGCAGCAGCAACAGAGAAGTGTATAGGTGTGTGTGTGTGTGTGTGTGTGTGTGTGTGTGTGTGTGTGTGTGTGTGTGTGTGTGTGTGTGTCTGTGTTTGTGTCTACATGACAGCTGGAGCGATTAGAGCAA
>JACYXH010000810.1:1660000-1735000 GCA_026745465.1 Lota lota | reverse complement strand
GGGATCGGGTTGTTTCATTACCTTAGTTAGCAATGATCTCAGCATTGACTCGCAAGTCAGTCTCTAAACGCTTCGCTCAAATAGATGGAGGACATTCTCCCAGGTTTCGTTGCTAAAACGGGGTGGGAAAAGTTAGAGTTAAAAATATATATATACATATTTTGGCAGTGACATGTAGAAGTCATGTGTGCTTGTAAACACTGTCGAACCAACACGTCTTTCTTGTCCTGGGTTAAAAGTATTTAAAAACGTTGCAAGTGCACACTTTTGCAAACGCACATAAAAACGTTAACACACACACACACACACTTCTGCACAAACATACACACACACACACACACACACACGTACACACATAGTTCTAACCACATTTTTAGACAAATACACAAAACACACACGCACACACACACACAGAATGTACACACAAACTTGCGGTGGTTGGGCGACTTATGAAAGGGCATTCTTGTGCGAGAGGTTCTGTCTTCCCATTCCGTTTACGCATTTCCTTCATTCAACGCTTTTCTTAGCAGCTTCAGAAAAACCACCACTCTGCAAATTTACTCTCAAATCCCCCATAACTTCCCCCAGAGTCCCCATGAGGTAAAGTCCCAACAACTCAGAGCTGCAGAAGTGGCTTGTTTTGCATATTTGTGTGTCCTTGTTTGACCTGTGTGCATGCCTGACCTGTTTTTGCACGTGTGTGCATGTATATGCACACTTAAGCCAAAACAACAACGCGATTCACGTCTCAGCTGATGTTTAACATGAATGAAACGGTCGCATTCGTTTGAACTTCAGGGTATTTCACACGCTTTCTGCCTCTTTCTGGAGGAAAAATAGCCTGGAACAGGAAGGAGCTGTGGTCGCGGCTCCACCCAAACTGGTTTTGTATATTGTTGTTGTTTTCTTTTTGAAAGGTCAACGACCACCCATTGAAGCAGCTGCTGGAATGTTCCGAAACCCAACCTCAATTCTTCCCTCCCTCCACCTGCTCTCTTTATACCCAGCACCACCTGCGGGTGGAGGAGTAGCAAAACAAGACGTATGGATGGATGCATGGAGGATATATCTAGGGATGGATGGATTATTGTTTTGCGTGTGTTGAGGCCTCGAGTGGGTCAAATAGGTCCGGGGATTTTCAAAAGACGTGTCAAGTGACAATAAAGTTTTTATGGCAGGATTAGTTATTGGCTAATACAAACGTGTGTAACGAAAATAAGAACTTATTTTGAAATTTCTCTTCTAGCATGTGGTTGCTGAATGTTGGTGAGCAAGAAGGATAAGTCTGTTTGTTGTATTTTGCTTTGGAGACCAAAAAAGATACAACTTCAAAACGTTGAAGTCTGTGATCTGCAGAGAACTAGCCAGAAGGCTATTAGCAAACAGAGGAGCCTTTCAAACATGTTAGGCAAGAGATTGGTAAGCCTGATAGCAAGCTCAACATACTCTAGTGGAGCCTTTTAAACATGTTCCATTAGCGATTGGTTAGCTTGATAGCAAGCCCCTCTTTAACAAGTCTAGAAAGATTCTGAACAAAACTCAACCAAAACAGTAACCCGATATCGCCAGACCAATTTGTAAATGCATATTAGTCTGCAACCTCTCACTTCATTTTCGATTCCCAAGGGGCGTTATCAACGGGAGCAGACCAAAATATCTCTGGACCCAAATGTATAGACCTACAACCAATCAGAGCAACAAAACATGAGACACATCAGCGGCAGCCATCTTCGTTGTTTATGAAAATGCCTCAATGGTGCTCCTATAGGGCGCTCGCTTTAGATAAACGGTCGGATTGGCCCGACCCAGGCCAGGTCTGCTGGAAATCCCAGGCTACCAAAATACTGCATAAAAAGGCCTAATTTCCCAATGTTCGGCTTTCCTGTAGCGATATTCTACTTTTCCCTAATTTAGTTAAGACTTTTAGTTCTCTCTCTCTCTAATGAAAGATGATGGGGCCTGTGCGAGGGCAATCAAGGGGAATGGGTGGGGCATACTCCTTTGGCTGACGACGGGGTGGTATGTCAGCTAAACAAAGTTTCCCTTTTTTCCCCCAAATTGTTCCTTTGATGTCCCACACCGGGTTCTGATAGGAGAGTTTAATGAGGGCAACAACGACAGCCAATCAGATGCAAGCAGCAGGGAGTCGAACCAATCCAGCGAGGAAGAGGAGGAGTAGTAAAGAGAAGAGGGGGGTGAGCGAGCGATGAAGGTTACCCAGCCCCCGCAGGGTGAACACACACAGACACACACACACACGAATATGCCCCCTACACAAACACACACACACACACATCCCCCTCCTCCTCTAAAACTTCAGAGCACTTCCTAGAGGAAGACTTGAAATAAAAAGAGAAAAAGAGAGATGGAGAGAAAAAAGATTAAGAGAGGAGCATGACATGGGGAATTTCCCAGTTTGTTTGTGTGTGTGTGTGTGTGTGTGTGTAGGCTGAACACCTGTGAGGTGTAGCGCACAAAAGAGAGAGAGAGAGAGAGAGAGAAAGAGTGACAGAGGGAGAAAGGGAAAGAGAGCAAGAGAGAGCGAGAGCGAGAGCGAGAGAGAGAGAGAGAGCAAGAGATCGAGAGAGAGCGAGGTTAGAGATGAGCTGTTGGGAGACACCACTAGAAGCTAATCCCAACATGACTCACTCACACTGTCCCTGGGGAGGATGCTTTCAGTTCATTCAAGATACACCATTTTGTGGATGTTTTTATCCAAAGCAATGGATAAATCTTACAATACCATAAGCACAGACATTCTCAGCATTGGTGTCCCTAGTGGGAATTGAACCCCTAACCCTGGTGGTGGTAATGCCCAGCTGTTATAGTTGACCTAAAAAGGGAAATGGAAGCCCTAACCCTGGTGGTGTTAATGTCATGCTCTACCAGTTGACCTACACAGGGAATCAAACCCCTAGTCCTGGCAGTGTTGATGCCTTGCTAATGCATCCACTGTTGTAAATGCCAACACTTGAGCTGGGACAGGACTACTTATATAGAGAGACACACACACACACACACACACATACCCCCACGCTTCAACTTGAGTTGGACGCTGACTTCTTGGGAACAGACGAATAAACTCCTTCCAGTGGGCTGAGTGTTCTGTATGGCCCTACTCCACCCTCTCTTTCAGCACTCTAATATGCCTCTTAGCGACTTTCTATTCGCTCCCCCCCCCCCCCCGCCCTCAGGACTGGAGGTGTCATCACCTCCCCACTGGTGGATGACAGCTTTCATCCCTGACACCCTGGGACCCACAACCCACAGGCTTCTGGGGAACGTGGGGGCACCATGGCTTGACTCTACCCTGGGGGCTGTGGCTGGCTGCCAAAGCATGTCCAATGTAGCCAGCAGGAATCATCACCAGCACCACTACCTTCACCACCACCACCACTACCAGTATCTTCACCACCACCTCCACTGCTACCACCACCATTTCCACCCCTACCACCCCTTCCACCACCACCACCACCTCCACCGTCACCATGATTACTCAACAGCCTCTTAACCTTTGAAGTGCCGACACTCATTATTATTATTATTATTATTTTTAATTATTAACCATCACACTTTTATTTGGTATTGATGAGCTGTGTCAAACCTTATAGATATGTACTTAGTTTTCATGTTCTTATTCTGAGAAAATGTGTTTGTGAACATTGCCATGGCACCTCCACCTCTACAACCATTGCTGAGCCATTATTAGTGCCATAGCATTCAGAATCCCTGTGAAAGTTTTATTTTTAAGATTTGTTTAGGGTCGGTGTCTGATCGCGTTTAAGCCGAGCAAGTCCTGATCAGTTCAAGATCTTCAGTATGTTATAGAGCGATGTGTTTGATTGTGGTTAGTTGGAGACATTTTGGTTGGTTGGAGGAGATGGCTTAGGTTGGGGCCAGGGGAGAACCAGAGGCCCTCAGGGTCCAAACACACATGTTGTGATGAGTTGTTTTTTTCTCTTAAAAAGCCGCAGTAGCCTTAAGGAGGTTGAGCTTGAACAATCCTTGCATGTACCTCCTACCTTTTTAGGCAATACACCCCTTGACGTAAACCTTGGGGCTGATCCCATCCATGCAGTTGCCAAAACAACAAGTGACGACATCCCCGTGACGTGCAAATATCAATGAGAGAGAACTATATATTTTTTGATCCTTAAGGAGAAGATATCAAAGATAGATAAATTCACAAATCCAAAAGGAGTAGATTCATATTAATATTAAAGGGGCAAAGTGTGATTTTGGCTAACTCTCGAATGAGTCCTCCACAAAATAGGGGGCAGCATAGTTGTGGCGTCCACCCCTAGTGTAAGAAACAAGGAAACGCACAGTCTCTCTGAAAGGACTTTGGGTGCTCCTCCTCCCTCAACCCTCCACCCTCCACCCAAACGCTCCCCCCAGATCTGGTAAATTAGAGTCAGGATGACATTTTCTGTGTGTTTTCTGTGTACTTTTGCCATGATTGACAAGAGGTTTGAATAAGCGATCTGGGCAGCGCTGCTTCTTCACCCTTTCATGTTCGACTGAGGGCAGACTGGACCCTACAGTAACGATGATAGCCTCTTGAAGTACCCAATGGTACTACGAGACAGTACTGGCCAGTGCTAGCTGGGCTAGCCGCTAATTTAAGTAAATATAGCTGCAACGCAATACATAGGTGTCTTTGACATAACATCAAAACATATTATTTCTTCATACTCTGTTGATAATTATAGTTCATTTTTTGGCAAAGGCCCCGAAGTGCTTCATGTGACAATCAAAGTGTAATTAACTGAAGATGCTGCACAACTTAAGATTACCCTGCAATCTTTCCATTGCTCTCTTGATGCTATAGACTCTAGAGCACTGATCTAATATTTGGTTAGAGGACACGCTGGAGACTGGGTTGCAGACTGCAGACTGGATTGCAGACTGCAGACTAAAGCCATATGGGGCAGTAGCAAAGACTGTATGCTTATGATAAATGAGCGGAATAGAGAGGGAAGCAAAGGAAAAAGAGGGAGGTGGAGGAGAGAGAGGTGGAGGAAGGATGAGAGGGGAGCAAATGGAGTAAGGGAGGTGAAAAAGAAGGTCTTTCAAGATGAGAATTAAGTATGAGGATTAAGAAGGAAAATGAATGAAAGTGGTGAAGGATAGAGGAGCTGAGCAGGAGAGGAGGAGGGGTGAAAGGAGGCCAGAAGGGGAGGGAAGAGGATGAGGAAGGAAAGGAGAGAAGAGAAGACTCCTTAGGACATGCTTATTCCCCAATAGTATACTAAACAAAGGAAGGAACCCACAACGGGGACATGAAAGAATCTGAACCGACGGGGCCTGGCTGACCCAGACCTGACCTGCGGATGCGCGCCCGACGTTTCAAACTCCCAAGACCGACATCTCCTAAATGGGCTGTCACACTCACCATGCAAGTACACACACACACACACACACACACACACACACACACACACTCACATGGAGACACATACACACCAACAAGACACACAAAACCACATGCGACACATACAACCATATGACCGCACACACACACACACACACACACCATTTTGTATGTGTTAATGAGATCACTTATTGATCCCACCAGCACACCACACGACACACACACACACACAGTACAGCCCATCCAATACTACCCTTATACACAGAGGAATTCCATGTCAGGACTTAAAGATGAATCAGAGCCAAGTGAAACTGATCCTCCCTACCATACAAACATGCAAGCACACACACATGCATGCACATACACACAACCCAGGATATACCAAGAGCTACTTTTGGATTTGACCAGGCAGTTCCGACACATACTCACACATACTTTCATCCCACTCGCCTCCTCTCCTCTCTCCCCCTCTCTCCCCTCCTCCCCCCTCTCCTCTCCCTTCTCCCTCCCCCTCTCTCTTCTCCCCTCCTCCCCCCTCTCCCTCCCCCTCTCTCTTCTCCCCCTTTCTCTCCCCCCCCTCCTCTCTGAGTTCTCTGCTGCTCCTCTATGAGGCTCTTTGTACTGAGCCCCATCCTTGTGACAAACCCGGCCCCGTCCAAGTGATCCGTACCTGGGAGAGACAGCCGGCTACTGGTACCCCTCCACTGGCCGTACTGTGGGACGCCACAAGATATGAAGTAGGGTGCCCCTCTGGGGGGGGGGGGGGGGGGGGGGGGGAGTGCACACAGGAGTGCACACACACTCACACATACGTGTATACACTGCTGCGTGTATACACTGCTGTTCCCTACTTCATATCTTGTGGCGTCCCACCGTGGGGAGGATAAGTCTCTGGCTGCTATGACGACGGGGACTGCGGTGACCTGGTCGCTGGGGGGGGGGGGGGGGGGGGGGGGTACCAGTAGCCGGCTGTCTCACCCACACACATTCTGAGCACTAGACACAGACATACACAAACACACACACAAACACACACTCGCACACTGACAAACACTGTCACACACACAAACCTACTAACATATAAACACACTGATACTCAAACACATAAACACACACATTCTGCCACACATACACAAACCAAAACACACACACACAGACACACACACACCTTTAACATTCTCACGACCTTTGCACGAAAAAGACTCGGGAGCAGTTGGCAGTGTGTCTTACTCTAAAGGCAATGACTGCAGTGGTGGTGGTGGTGGTGGTGGTGATAGTAGTCATTGAGTATGTCACATACACACATTTCCGCCTAGTGATCAGCGTCATAGCATGACTTTAAACTACAATGATGATTACCATTAGGGCGCGCACGCCTTTTTAAAGGATGCCGCTGCGCACGTTCCGTTCTCCTTGTTTCTAATAAGGACACCGTAAGCCCTGCCTCCAAGAGGCGGGGAACGGGGGCGCGCGGGGGCAGCTCACACGAACTTCAGGAGTGAGGCCCGTTTCTATTTGGAAAGCTGCGAGAGGGGAGACGGCAACGAGGCGCGAGCAACCCGAGCCTGCACAAACCGTAACGGAGAAACGCCGAGCGGCCAGCGTGAAAGAGCGTGCGTTTAAGGGAGAGTGAGAGAGAGACGTAGCATCACATTAGACACGAGCTGTTCTGTGTGACAATTGGAGCCACGCATGCTGAGAATTACGCACGGAGATGGGATTGTGACAGCAAACCAATCCTTTTTCTTTTTGTGATAACCAACCCGACCTGTTTTAAATTATTCTGCATCTCAATTGGCACCATCACACTCTCAGAGACGTTCAACACTGCCTACTTTGGAACCGTTTTGGAAATAAAACAATCACTAGATATTTTGTGACGCGCCGAATTGATTTGTGTGACAATGGGGACGACGAGGATATGCGTGCTACAGACTGATCGTAAGGCACCGCATTTCGCACCTGCTCTCTAAACCCCCCTGACGTCTACTCTGTAACGGAGTGGACTGACCAAGAAGATTTGACCCAGTCAGCCGTCTAGCCTCCCGCTTGAGTCACCGAGAACAAATATTTAGACACCGGCTCTTACGCACTACGCTTTTCCAAAGTCCCCACAAACACAAACACAGCTCAACTCAACTCAACCGAGCAGGATAATACGAGCCCTGCAGCACACCGCACCTTGCACGACGGTACCGGACCGGACCAAGGCTCGCGCGGACCGGGGTGTTGGATATCGACCTGCTAAATGCCCAGCCGGTCGCACGCGGCTCCACAGGCTGGGCGGCGACATGAGCTCGTGGGTCGTCCGACTCCTGCTACTGCTGAGTGCGCTCGCGGTGGCACATGTGCGGCTCGGCAGCGCTGAGGTAAGAGGACCGCGCACGCACGCCTTTCGGGGGGAGGGGGTATTAAGTACCACATTATGCAATAGTTTTAAAAATAAGGATATGTGGTATCGTCCTTGTCGTCTCCATCACTCTCTCTGGCCGGTGTACACACGCACGCACATACACACACGCACGTTAAAATTCTGAGATTATGTATTTGATAACTGGGCCAAAAAGGCTGGTGTGTCCTTAAACAGAGACATATAGTTGTTCAAAAGTGAATAACAGTTGTAAAAACAGGTTAGTAGTGCAGACATGAATGACGGTTATATGAAGGTGATAAGCGAAGGTGCAGTGTGTTTGCGGTACACATCTGTCTGTCCGTCTCTCATCTTCGGTGACTCTGCGGTAGGGAAGAGGAGGAGAGGGAGAGGGAGAGAGAGAGCGAGAGAGGGAGAGAGAGAGAGACGTGTTTTATCGAATTGATTTGACAGAAGGAAAATAATGCTTATAAGACACAGGGAGAGACAGAGGGGGGAGAGGTTGAGGTGTGAATAGAGAAAACAATACGCTGATAGAAGCAGAGAAACAGTGACTTACTGCAGAGGAAAAAGAGCGAGAAAGAGAGAAAACTAAAGAGAGAGCGAGAGAGAGAGAGAGCGGCAGAGAGAGAGAACTACTGATAGAAAAAGCCAGAGAGTGACATCAGGAGTGAACGTTTGGGGCAGTACCCTGTGGACAAAGTGTCACAGTGTGGTCTGTAGCATCACTGCAGTTAACCTCCATCTTCTCCTTCTCCGCGTTATCTTATTATGCGGTGGTGGTGGTGGTGGTGGTGGTGGTGGTGGTGGTGGATGCTGGTGAAGTACTGACTGGGCAGTGGCATGAGATAGTGAAACTCAAAGCCGTCTTGAGCACAACAACCAAAAGTAGTGTGAATCAAGAACAAAGGCAACGATAGGAAAGACAAGAGTACTTTATATCTACCATGAATGTTGCGTCAAGACACCTCGTGTGTGTGTGTGTGTGTGTGTGTGTGTGTGTGTGTGTGTGTGTGTGTGTGTATAACTTGTGCCTTGTGTAAGCGCATAGGATGAACCAATTTAAAATAAAAACCCAGTTTGTTATTGATATCGTAAAGTCAGCCTCTTTAACTTTCTCAGCGAAGCGCTGTTGAGTTTAAAATCCATATCCCCCCACCCCATGCTGTGGGGGAGGTCAGAGACCGTGGTTGTAAAAGTGGAGGTTCTCTGTAGTCAGTCTGGATTTACCTGTCTGCTGATTGCAAGAAGTTTACACACATTCAGGAATCCAGAGTCACAGGCTAGCGTCAGGGTTCAGCACACACACACACACACACACACACACACACACACACACACACACACACACACACACACACACACACACACACACACACACACACACACACACACACACACACACACACACACACACACACACAGCACTTCCATCTCTGTTAATAATTTATATGGAGGATTTCTAGAAATAAAAACACAGTCCATGCAGTAGCCCAGTGACATCATTATCCAACAATTTGATGGTTTAGTGTGTGTGATAAGTAAAGAGGGATAGGGGAAGCGAGAGAGGGCGAGAGAGGGACAGAGAAACAAGTATTTGTATAATCTGTTACTGAGTAGTCCCTGAGAAAGTGTGTCAAACACTACATGCTAACTGTAAGGTAAAACAGTAAGCTAACAGTAAGGTAAAACTGTAAACCAACAATAAGGTCAAACAATAAGCTAACAACAGTTTGCTAACAAGGTTAAATGATATGCTAAGGTTAAACAGTAAGCTAACTGTAAGGTAAAACAGTGGGTTAACAACAGTAATTTAACAACAGTAATTTAACAACAGTACACTCAGACAGTATGCCTACAACAGCCCAAAACAATCATACAGGCTTTCTGATCCCATAAACATAGAAACACAGACACACAAGACACACACACACAAGCACACTCAAATCAGAAACAATAATAATACACATTATTTTGAAGATAGTTATTGCTCACACACACACACACACACACACACACACACACACACACATACGGAAACACACCCACACACACGGGACACGCATGACTATTGTCTGTGGAGGCGAGCTGGGATGATTTGCTGCTGCCTTCCCTTGATCCAGTTTACATAAGAAGAACGACTAATCTGCCCAGGATTTCACTAGCGTCGTGTGTGCGTATGTGTGCGTGTGCGCGTATTAGCGGACATATGGGCCATATTTGTGCGGTGCATGTGGGCCAGTCCTAACCAAGGCCTAACACACATGGATGTCAGACATTAAAACCATCAACCCAACTGCAGTGGCGTGTGGGTGTTGGCATGGATGCCTGCCTAGTTTGGCCTGTAAACTTTGTAATAATTGATTAAGTAAAGTTAAATAAATAAACTTGTTAGCGGTAGGATCTGCTGGTTAACTGCCACTCAAGAGGATGATAAGGAACCTTTTCTTTGGGAACAAAAGACAGTAAGAAGGGACTAATCATGTCCAATCATGTCTGCTACCGTTTCAATACACCATTGTCTCCTCTCCTTTTCCACTCCACTTCTCTCTACTCCTACATTCCTCTGCTTCTCTCTACTCCTTCACTCCTCTTCTTTCTACTGCTCCTCTCAACTTCTCCTCTCCACTCATTTTCCTCCCTTCTCCTCCCCTCCTCCCTTCTCCTCTCTTATCAACTCATTTACCTCTCCTCTCCATTCTACGCCTCCTCTCCACTCATATCTCCATCTCCCTGCACTTCCTCCTTTCATACTCGCCATCAATCATCCCTCCTTTCATCTCTCTGACAGGAGTAATTTCCAGGCTGCTTCTACATATGAGTGTGTGGGAATGAGAGAGAGAGAGAGAGAGAGAGAGAGAGAGAGAGAGAGAGAGAGAGAGAGAGAGAAGCCGCGTTACCAATTGTCAAGCAAATTTTAGCAAACTGTTGAAATGTTGCAAAAAACAGGTTTCCATCCGCTACCTGGCCAGCTTCGAAAAATGGAGAGGTCTTAAGGAATTTGTTTCAGTTACATTTATTTATCTGACGCTTTTATATCAAAAAGCGACTTACAATAAGTGCATTCAACCATGACGATACTACCCAGAAATTGCAAGATTCATGCGAGTACATCAAATTCATCAAATAAGCAAACTGCTTCAAGTGCTACATTTTAGAAACAATTATTACATAATTTTTCATGGGCCAAGATGCAGTCTGAACAGATGTGTTTTCAGCCTGCAATAGAAGGGGTGTAGGGTTTCTGCTGTCCTTGTATCAGTGGGGAGCTCGTTCCACCATTGTGGAACCAGGACAGCAAAGAAAATCTGGATTTTGTAGAGCGGCAACTGGGGCACCTCTCTTAGTGAGGGAGTAGCAAGCCGTTTGGCCGTTGCAGAGCGTAGTGGACGGGCTGGGGTCTATGGTCTGACCATGTCCATGATGTAGGAAGGGCTTGAGTATCCACAGCACGGGAAAAACAAGTACCATTGACTTGCCGACAAGCAGCCACCGGTAGCCAGTGCAGAGTTCGGAGGAGCGGTGTAGTGTGGGAGAACTTGGGTAGGTTGAAAACTAGCCAGCCTGCTGCATTCAATCGGGAAAATCTGAATAGATTTTTCTTTCATGTCAGCTAGAATTGGCCATGCTTCATATGGTCAGCATGTACCTGTTGTTGCTACCAGCCATGTTTTCAAGCATTATGGGAATATCCGGGATGACGCCAACCGCGGGAACAGCTTGTCAGTCACGTAGGTTAAATGTTCTCTACGGCAGAATCTATTCGCCAAAAAGTGTGTCCATCTCCCATTTAGCCCATTAACTCTTTTTCGTAAAATGCAATAACCACCTCAAGCAAACATTACAACCTTTTTTGCGAAATCTAGTTTTTCTTTTCTTTTCTATACATGTTGTGACACAAGGAGTTATGCTCTTGAGTCACTCCCCGTGTGTCCGCGAGTGCGTGCAAGTTAATGTGTGTATGTGTGTGAGAGAGAGCGATAGTGTGTGTGCGTTTGTGTGTGTGTGTGTGTGTGTGTGTGTGTGTGTGTGTGTGTGTGTGTGTGTGTGTGTGTGTGTGTGTGTGTGTGTGTGTGTGTGTGTGTGTGTGTGTGTGTGTGTGTGTGTGTGTGTGTGTGTGTGAATGCGTTTGTGTGCGCACACAATGAATTACAAATGACAATATTAACGATATAAATGAAATGCTGTTACGCCCAGACAACTCTGTCTCAACACAACGTGACAATTCTTTAGCATTAGCATTAGCCTCTCGCTGGCCAGAAACCATACTTGCCAACCCTCATGATTTTCCTGGCAGACTCCCGTTTTTCCATTTCCTCTACCGGTATTCTCCTGGAGACAACATTGTCACGTATACGGAGACGTGTCTCCGTATCTACGTGGCTGGTTAATGTGGATTTGGATGTGAAGTCACTATCCAATCATAACGCAACGCAATGAGATGGAGAAGACCACAAAAAATAAATAAGCTAATGTATGTCAATACATTTTTGTATAGAGAGAGAGTAATAAAATACATTCAACAGATGTTATTTGTTTCTTATTTAGTGATTTAAAAAAAATTCACAAATAATGCATGAAATGAAGTCTGTGCAACTGAGACTATTTTCTGGAGGAAGACCCCCAGACCTCGCATGGTAGTTTTGTATATTGTCCCTATTTCTGAGGGCACAGGGTGGGCAAGTATGCCAGAAACACATGTCAATTAGTAATAAAAGCCAAGCCTTTCTCTGTAAAGCCTAGCCCACAAAACAAGGTCTTTAAGAGCTGCTTATGAACAACGCCCAAACAGTACAATACGATCAAATGATTATAATATCAAAGGAGTGTCATAATATGTTGTCGTTGCTATATAAATCGACTGCCTGGATCTCATGATGTTAGGGGTATACAAGTACATCGACCTGCAGTACATGGAGATTACGAGTTTCATATTATACATAATATCTATACAACACAATACAATTATGAACCCTACAATTAGACATTACCTGTTGGTGCACTTTAATAATGATGAACATTTGGTTGTTTGTGTGTGTGTGTGTGTGTGTGTGTGTGTATGTGTGTGTGCATGTGTGTATGTGTGTGTGTATATGTAGGGTTTTCAGTTAATCAGTTAATCAGTCCCTTAACTACATTGCATCACTTTTGACTTTTCTTCAGAAGCATTTCTTGCCCCTGTCCGCGGCCCCTGTGTGTGTGATGTGTGTGAGATGTGTGTGTGTGGTGTGTGTGTGTGTGCATGTGCATGTCTTTACATGTGTGTACACATGTCCTACAGGAAGGCAGTGAGTTCTTGTCAGATCCTCAATGATTAAGCTCTTCTGTGCAATGGTTATTATTAGCTTGTCATCCGTTCCTGTCTCTCGACTGCTAGGCATTAGACTTCTGTAGCCGTCACATGGAACTGCCTTTCTCTCTGCACTTCCCTCTCAAACCTGCCGTTTTGGTTGTCCAGTATTAATGCACCCCAGTGTAGTAGCAGCAATATGCAGGGGTGTGCATGGGTTAGTGTATTTGGGATTTGGCAAGTGAGTTTGTGCATGCGTGTGTTGTTTTGTAAGTGCATGTGCATGCAACATGTGCCTGTGTGTGTGTGGTTTGTGTGTGTGGTTTGTGTGAGAATCTGCATGCAACTTGTGCCTGAGAGTGTGTATGTGTATGTGTATGTGTGTGTTTGAGCAGTACCTTTTGCAGTAGTTAATAATAGCTTGCAGAGACATCTGAAGCAAATGTGTGTGTGTGCGCACAACTGTGTGCGCACGTGTGTAATTATCAGGACAGGGTGGGCCGACTTTGAAAGTGGTTATGTATCTGCGTGTGCTCCTGTGTGTGTTTACCTAACTGGGTCAGCCAATGGTCTGTGAAAGTCAAACAGGTGTCCTTCAGATCGCCCACCTAGCACACACACAAAGAGTTGGGGTGGGGGGGGGGGGGGGGGGGGGGGGGGGGGGGGAGAGGAGACGGAATTGAAGAGGATGGAGAGGTGAAGCAGCGAGCGAGGGAATACAAGTGAGGCAGCGCAGTGCCTCATTTTGGAGAGGGTGGCAATACAGTGAGCGTCATCATGATCGTTGAATTTAAGATCTCCCCTCCAAATTGTGGCTTACTCTTTAAATACACTCTGGCTGTTTCCGCAGTCTATGCACGTGGTCCAACCTATTCACCCCCTTCGTCCACAATCCTGGGTCAGCAACAGTCATTAGGACACCCTATGGCTTATAGCATTCTGCTGAATTTCTCCAATATTCTTTCCCTCTCTTCTCATTTACATTACAAAAGCCCAGTATAGTGCCGTTAGACAGCGCAACCAAACAATTTATTCATAAATTTAGCTACCTGCACCACATAAAAACAGGGTAGGTACAGACAGTCTGTGTGGCCCAAAGCATCTAAAACCATCCCTTCAGTCTTCAGCTTTAGCTTACTAGCTAACCAAACACAGGGTCAGGTGAGTTCACCCCTACTAATTATCCACTCCCTTCATGTCTGGTTTTTCAGCATTTCCCTGATAATTAAAAGGCGTGCATTCCGGTTTAGATGGTGCTTGGTATGTTAGCAAATCTCAGGCCAACGTTGCTTCACGTTGGCTTAAGACAAATGTTTAACATTGATTGATTAGGTTAGTTAGCTCAACATCCCTTAAGTTTGTTAGCTTAATGTCATCAAACGGTCATCATTCTAGATCGAAGTTCTGTGGTATGAATCCGTTTGACATAAAAAAGATAAAAAAGCCCAGAAACGGGCGTGTCATTGGACCCACTCAAGACCTGGGGCGCGTAACCATTAGCCAAGCATAACATAGCTGTGGTGGGCTGCGTCGCACAACCAGAGTTTGATCAGCGTGACACCTCATCACAAACTCATCATCCCTCCCCTCAGGAAGAGAGACAAGGAAAACATGGGACGAGAGGAGTAATTCTGACAAAAAACAAAGTAAGGGTAAGGAAACTGAAATAAGAGTCAAGGAGTCAAGACAGTGGGACAGGAAGAAGTGGAGGAGAAGACAGCGTCCCTCTGCAGCCATTTCAACTCAAAGAGAGAGTGAATGTGAAATCATGGAAGGCCAAATCTTTGAATGTCATTCAATAACAGCCACCACAACTGTGCAGACGCAGCGCCTTCTGAACTTGCAATGCGAGATATAGAGATCAGTTGTTAGAGGGAAGGGAGAGAGAGAGATCGGGAGTAAAAGGGAGAGAGAGAGATTCAACTCCCACACAGATGAACACCCCAAGTGTTTTGATAGATACAGTGGTGACAGTGACAGTCGTCGCCATAGATACAACAAACCACCAATCACAGCCATTACTTCCTCCCAAGGAGGAAGTGAAACTGGAGCAAGAGTTTGTTGGATGTGGCAGACTATGAGAAACAATCAGTGCTTGTCTGTCTCTCTTTCTCTCCATCTGTGTGCCGTTCTCTCCGTCTGTCTGAATTACTGTTGAACGGCTCTGAGTGAGGAACTTACGAAAGACACTGCGCTATGCGTGAAAAAGTCTTCTAATCTCCCTCATCTCTCTCTTTCCCCATCTCTCTCTCTGTACCTCACCCACTTCCTCTTTTGCTGCGTAAAAGTGCAAAAGGGGCAAAAAACAAGTTTTTGAGAACCGGTATGAAGAAGTTGTATCATGGGATGGAAAAGGCTCAGAACATAGAAGAAAGAGAGAAAACAAAAAACGACTCACTATCACATGACTGTCAGACACAACAACAGACGGGGGCTAGGAGTTTGTCCCTGGGTGTCAGTATACACACTTTACATCTCTCCAAAGCAGAGAAGAACCCTGTCAGCCTAAAAAGGATTTCTGATCCAGAAATTCAACAATGCTATAGCCAAACCTAAGGAGGAGACTGCACAGAGCCTGGGCCGGAGAGAGCAGAGCTACCCAGTGTTTCATGTTGGGGGTGTGTACAGATCCACACCCCCAGCAATAAGAAATAAATTAGCAAAATAAATAAAAGCGCCCTGTTCACCCAGATTTGTTCTTGTGTGCCACCAAACTTTAGATGCCTTAATATGATTTGTGAGACTTAGCACAACCCCAAGGTCTGTGAACAATGACTTCAGGCTATTCCTCTGGAGGAGAGCAATGTTTCTTGGCAGTGGTTACAAATAAAGTTGTTATAAACGCACAGCGAGTGTTTTTCTTTGTGTCTTCCATCCTATGTACAATATTGAGTCTGTTTAACATTTGGATTGCATGAGCATAACACATAAAATATTTTAAATTTGGCAAAGCTTATCAAAACATAATAATCAATAATTCTCTCTCTTTGTCTCGTCTCTCTCTGTATCTGTCTATGTCTCTCTTCCAGGGCGACCCCCTACCTAGCTACCTGGTGGATCTGGTGTGGAACAGTCCCATCTCCTCCCTAGACGACCTCAAGCATCTGTTGAGGCAAGAGGCTGGAGACCTCACAGGTACACACACACAAACACACACACACACACACACACACACACACCTTCCTCACTCCCTAAACCTCATGCAGGATGACTTCTACATGGTGAGTTCTCTAGACTTGAGTTTTGCAGTGTGCAGGGTCATAACGACCCTGCACACCAGGCATCTAGTTGACATTAGCGAGCTGCTAAATGATGCCGTATGGTAATTGGATACTAACTGTACCTTGGTGCACAAGCACACACACACAGGTTGTAATTTAAAAAGAGCCTCCTCAGCCTGAATATAATTAGCTCTAAAGAGCAATGGAGCGGGACTTTATACACACATACTGGCTATATTTCTGTTCTCCGTGTTGCTGGAGGTGCAGAGAAAAACGGTGGCAAAAAAGAACAGTAATTGTTTTGTTGAAGAGAAGGACGGGGAGGTTCCTGTTATTGTCATCATGGCAGCATTACGATGTGCTACAAAAAACAGAAGTTCCTGACATCACAGCTTCATGATTACAGACATCATGTTTACGAATGCCATTCACATTGCTTCCAAGGGATTAATTTCATTCATTAAAAAATAGATCTCTCTCTCTTCTCTCTGTTTCTCTGTCTGTGCTTCCTTCCTCGTCTTATAGAGGGGGAGGAAGAGGAACAGGACGCCTCTGACCTTTACCCTGGGAGATTCACCAGGAGTCTGAGTAAGAACCACTAATTTGTGCTGTGCACCATATGCCCGTCTGTCTGTCTGTCCTTCTGTGTGTGTGTGTGTGTGTGTGTGTGTGTGTGTGTGTGTGTGTGTGTGTGTGTGTGTTTTTTGTCTGTCTTACTGTGTCGCTCTGTCTGTCTGTCTATTTGTCTTCCACCTTTCTGCCTGCATCACGTTGGTCTCATTAAACTAAATCGAACCCTCGCCTCTCCAGATGAGGCCCAGAAGGCAATCATAGCGGAGTGCAAGGTGCGTACGGAGGTACAGGAAGTGACACGGGCCATGCACGACCCCAGCAACGCCAACTTTATGCTGTGGCCGCCGTGTGTGGAGGTGCAGCGCTGCTCTGGCTGCTGCAACACCCAGAAAATGCACTGTGTCCCCACCATCACTAGCACCAGAGACCTTGAGGTACACACACATACACACCCACACAGGAATACACACATACACACAGGAATATACACACATACGAATAAACACACACACACTAAATAATCTATCACCTGTCCCGCTCCAGGTATTAAAGATCCAGTTCCGGAACTTCAAGGCTGACTTTGAGAAGGCCATCGTCTCCGTGGAGGACCACCTGAGCTGCAGGTGCCAAAGCCGTGCCCACACGCCGCCCCAGCCCCGTGCCAACCTGCCCCCAGGCCAGCCCCACCCCCTCCCCCAGCCCAATGCCATCCACCCTGCCACGCCCCCCAAGAGCTCCACCGCCAAGGCCGAGCTCCATCGCCACGACGACCAGAAGCACAACCAGCAGCAGTTCCAGACGGTGGAGGAGCATGAGCCCCTGGCCACGCGTCAGTGGCCCCAGGGCAGCTACACCCAGCTGGCCCGCTGGACCCCTGGCCCCGGGGGCCACCACTCACCCCCAGCCTACACCCTGGCAGCAGGGGCCAACGCCGCCGTCACGCAGCCCGTCACTGAAGGGGCCCACGACGGGCAGGCTGGAGGCGGCTTGATGTGGGCGGGGACCCGAGCTGTGGGCCCCCAGGGGTCCAAGGATATAGGGACCCCTCAGGGCAGCGGCTCCGAGGGGGGAGCCAGGGATGCTGCTGGGTCGCACCATCAGCAGCCCCTGCTGCCCAGGCACCCCAATCACCCCCACCACCCCCACCACCCCACCACCCCCACCACCACCACCACCCCCAGTACAACCAGAGGCCCGATCCCAGCACGCAGTACAGGCTCAACTCCTTCCAGGCGGATTCCGCCTCCACGCCGCCCGGCAACGCCACATGGCCAGCCAATCACAGGCCAGAATGGAACCCCACCCCCTCAGCGGCTACCGCCAATCAGAAGGAGCCAGCCTTAGCGGTGGCCAGTGGGGAACACGTAAGGGTCGACAATGACAGACAGACAGAGACTGGTTCGGCCAATCATAGTAAAGGATCTGACAAGGAGGAGAGCGGGTCGACCATTAGCGGGGAGGGCGTCATGGTTCCAGCCAATCGGAGACAGGATAAGGACTCTGGACTGACAGATGGGGGGCATGCTTTCAGCAAGGAGGAGAGGAGACAGAGGCTTCTGGAGATTGTACAAAGAGAACCACACCAACCTCATCCTCACCCTGCAGACCACCTTCCCCGGCACAGACCAAAGCCCACTGCATCTAAAGCAGGTACTACATGATGTGTGTGTGTGTGTGTGTGTGTGTGTGTGTGTGTGTGTGTCTAAGCATGTAAACGTCTTTGGTAATGAATGACCTCAGAGTAACCAACCATTGAAAAACCTCAGAAACAGCATTGGGTTTCAATTCCTGTTTCTCATTGGCCAACATTTGTACGAAGTGATGAACCAATCCAAACCTAGTATTTAGTGCGGTGTGTGGGGTTGTAATGTACTTTATTGTCTTGGTGGCCTTTAATAGGTGTGAAAATAAACACTTTGTACACTCATAAATATTTATATACATCACAGCTCGCATTTGAGGTCGTATTGTATCGTAACTCTGAGTTAGCCAGAAAATACAACAAATTCAACAGATTTCTTTCCTTTAAGTTGTTGCATGTTGTTTTTAATGTCATTTCCCCCCCCTCTAAAGACTTAGAAAATGTCACTCCAAATGTAAATCCCAATGGACAATAAATAAATTCATGAATCAGACTCCTCTCTGTTCTTCTCTCAGTGGTCTCACTGGAGGGTCCGACCAGCCGGGCCCCGTCCCCGGCGGTACGGACGCCCAGGAGGCCGGCGGTGCCGCGACGCAGGAGGAAGCACCGCAACCGCATCAGCAAGAGCGCCATCCGGGCCATCATCATGTAGACGCCCCAGGTGAGCCCTGCCTCCCAAACATCCTCATACCTTCCCCAACCGGGATAAGAACACAAACGCGCCTTATGATTCACCCAGCGGCCATGCTGGATCCAAACTCTAGCCTGGTTGGGGGAATTGAATGTGGAATTCCACATTCAGTTCCCCCAATCCAGCTAGAGATCGGAGCAAAGATGGAACCGATATGGAACCAAGATGGCCGCTAGGTGGATAATATAAGGCCCATGGAGTGGACACATACTTCTCATGTAGCGTGTCAGTTCCATTGAGTTCTCCGGTGGTACTACAGATGTAGTTCTCATGTAGCATGTCCGTTCCATTGAGTTCTCCAGTGGTACATGCTACATATGTAGCATGTTCATTGAGCTGTCCACTTGGTGTGAGAGAAGGGGAAGTGTGATTTTTCATGTAGAAGAGGGCTCAGAATGTGAATGGGTAAGTGTAGTACTCTAAGGGTGTGTGTAGTACTCTAAGGGTGTGTGTATCACTCTAAGGGTGTGTGTAGTACTTTATTACGCCCTGGCAATGCGCCAAGACAAAGGAAGCATCTGACGATGTACTCATGGTGTTAATAGAGTTGGTTGAACAAAATGGAGGGAGTAGACTATAAGTGTAGATTAACAAAATGTCTTGTCACTGTTTGACACTTCCCTGTTTCCTTCCACAGAAGCCAACGTGAAGCGACTGTGAGCATGAGCCAATAAGAACTGGAGAACTGGACGTTTGGGGGATCCTTTTGCAGAAGGCTCTAGAACTCTAGAAGCTGATGCCATTTTGGTTCAAACTGAACTTGCAACTGGAATTTTAACTTCTACTGAACTTTTAATGTGCAATCATACTGACTATTTGTGAACAGAGCATACTTGTTAGATTATGAATAATAGTAATAATAATAAGGATAATAATAACACACTGGAGACTGGCTTGTACGTTATATGAACCATGAATCTAGCGAATAGGTGCCCTGATAACCCCCCTTCGTCCCTTACCTGGAATCCTGAATGCCTAATGGACGGCCGAAGGGCTGACTGTTCTCCTGTGTTGACACACAGCCATTGATTGGCTGCATTCGACTTGTTTGACTACTGATTGGCGTCGAGGGAATGAAGAGCTTCCTGCCTTTGTTGCTGGGAGTTATCAACAAACAGACTTGCTGTAGCAACCACCGCTGGACTAGACACAAAGTTGTGTGGGAAAAAAAACGAGAAAGAAAAAGGAACAATTAGGCAAGAACAATTAGACACCGGGAGACCAACTGAAAGAGAAACACACCACCCAATGCCAAAACAGTTAACTGTTAAACTGTTCCTTGTCTAGATCAAACGATAACACTGAGTAGCCATCCACTGATCCTGTACTGTTGACCTATTTAACCCAAACCAACTGTGTAATCTCCAAAAATACTGCCCCAGTGGAACGCTTGTGCAGCCATGAATACCGGCCCGGTCCCGGTGACTGGGCCCGCCCCAGTAATACCCAACCACGTATGGAAGAGCGCTTCGCAAAGTAAAACTATAAAATATTCTTTATTTCTTAACTTATTTTAAAACAAGGGAGGATGCTGCATCTTTCTTGTTCTTAAGTGTAATAATTGGTTGTACGCTGTTACTGTCATGAATGTTATTTTTAATATAAAGACTAAACGGTAAATAACCTTTTGTCCATTTCTGCTCTCCCCCTCCCCGTGTGTGATCTGTGTGGGATTATTAATGAGCGTTACTTAGAATATGCGTCACCTAATTTCTGTATGTGTGGTATGTGTGTGTCAAGCTGGGGAACATGTGTGCGTGCCTGTGCAAGCTTTGTAGGAATGTGTGTGCATTTGCGTCCTTAACTATGTGTGTGTATTTTTATAGTATGTATTCACATGCATATATGTGCGTATGCATGTATGTATGTGCTTTTTCATACATCCATGCGTATGCATTTGTGTGGAAATGTTTCTGTGTATGTGCTGCTATCTCTGTGTATCTCTTTGTGTGGATATATGTGTCCAGATAATTAAGTCTGTGTGTGTGTGTGTGTGCACCCTGTTGTGTCAGCATTGCCTATAACCCTCGTAACCATGTGTCTACATCCAAGGCGACATCAGGGGTCAAGCATGTCTGATCGCCGTAGCAACCTGGACACGGACACATCAACAGAGGAGTATCACATGGGGAAGGAGAGAGAGGGGTGTCCAAGACCAGAAACCAACCCATGGCCTACAACACTCGTACAGACTGATAGGGAGAGACACATGTATACACACATGTATACACACTTTTATGTATATATAAATATATATACACACATACATGTATATATAAATATATATACACACATATACATATTGTGGGAGTGTGTGTGGGTGGTGGCTGGTTTAAGCAGCCTCACCTGGTCACTACACGCCACCTAGGCGGCATGTAGTATGGACATTGCTACACTCCACCTAGGTGGCTCCCATACTCCACCTAGGTGACTTTCCTCGGGCTCCTCCAAACGAATGGACACAGGGTGGTGATGTTGAACCGGTTTATTGTAAAGGTTGCATGAAATGAGACATGCAGCTGGTGCGCCATGCTGCCATGCTGCCATGCTGCCATGCTGCCATGCTGCCATGCTGCCATGCTGCCATGCTGCCATGCTGCCATGCTGCCATGCTGCCATGCTGCCATGCTGCCATGCTGCCATGCTGCCATGCTGCCATGCTGCCATGCTGCCATGCCGGAGAGCTCTCTCTGAGTGTGTGTGGTGGTGGCTGGTTTAACCTGTGCACACTGATTGCTAATGTGCAACAGGTGTGCAGCCCCACCCAGCCCCAGAGTCCAATCAGTCTGACTCGGGCCAGGTGAGGCTGCTTAAACCAGCCACCATCCACACACACTCCCACACATATATATACAAATAATCATATATACGTATGTACATATATACACATACACACATAATATATATATATATATATATATATATATATATATATATATATATATATATATATATATATATATATACACACACACACACACACATATATATGAGTGTGTGTGTATATATATATATATATGTGTATGTATATATATAGGTAGTACCTCTATATAGGTAGAGGTACAGAGGGAGTTTATTGCCGACAAGCCGGGGACTAGGCAAGCAGTGGGTAGTGTGTGACATACACATACACACATATATATATATATATATATATATATATATATATATATATATATATATATACACACACGTATATATATATATATATAGAGATATAAATACAAATTTATACACACACATACAGTATCTCAAAAGTGAGTACACCCTCACATTATTGTAAATATTTTTATATGTGACAACACTGAAGAAATGACACTTTGCTACAATGTAAAGTAGTGAGTGTACAGCTTGTATAGCAGTGTAAATTTGCTGTCCCCTCAAAATAACTCAACACACAGCCATTAATGTCTAAACCGCTGGCAATAAAAGTGAGTACACCCCTAAGTGAAAATATATACTCAAATATTTACAAAGATGTGAGGGGTGTACTCACTTTTGTGAGATACTGTATATGTATATATATATATATATATATATATATATATATATATATATATATATATATATATATATATATATACACACACACACACATACACACAGACACCACTTGTTTATTGAAGAATTGGAAATAATGGCAAATTGGACAGCGTGACATGTTTTCAAACTGCAGTGATCCGGTAAAACAGCATTTCCGGGAAATAACAACAGAAGACTGTTACAGCATTGCTAGTGCTGTGAACCCTTAATCCAGCAATTGTATGGCTTTCACGTGTGAGAAGAGCTTATGGCTTATTAGAAGCTCATACATTTATATTCATGCTATATTTCAGATATTTAGGTAATGTCCACTCTGTCTTTCTATAATTTATATTCGATGCAGCTGGGCTCCAGTGCGTCTTTAGGCAGCCCTTATGTGTCCCTTTCCGGGCTTTCCACAGTTTCTCCTGCCACAAGCCACACGTGTGGCTTTGATGGGCTCCTCCGACGCACAGGTACATGTTGTACACAAAAGCTTTCTGCCAAGTTGTAACCATGGTACAGCACACACACTCCACAGACACTATTTATCCAAGTTGGAGATGGACTTCTGTTGTATATTCAATAGATCAAAATAGACAAAAAGGGTCATTTGGAAAGTTATGGGTAAAGAATATTAACGTTTGAAAAGTTTGTGTGAAAATCTTAAACCATGCCTGTGGAATTAAGTTTAAGAGTGTTGGAAAAGAAAAGGTAAAAAAAAGTAAAGTACATAAAACGCCACATGGACCGGTAGTGCTTAGTTTATCTTTATACTGCTATTAAGATGATCATTTGAATCAATGGAAAATGATTCATATGAATCCGAAAATGTGCGGTTGTTTTAGAAACTTGGACACACAGCACTATGCAGTTAATTGTATGCTTTGATTAATCTCAGCCTCCCTCGCTTGTAAAAAGGTCAGCATACTTTCCAATAAGTGGAATTTATTTTGGCTGGCCAAGACCGACAAACTTGTTTTATACTCAATGCAGTTTCGGATTCGTCACTGAATATTCAATTAGTTAAGATCAGTGGGGTCTCCATGGAGACCAGAGAAATATGGGTCTGACTAATGCCTGGCACTCAATCACCTTACTGTTCCAGTAGATTGAGATCTTAGAAACAACCTTGCAAGGGTTTCTAAACATAGTCCCATCTGAGTCCCTTCAGCCAGACTACTCTATAGACTACGTGAGATTACCTAAACTGAATAAATACTGCACATATACACATAAAGGCGTCGTTATCTAAATCCTGTTGTAACATAGATATTCTCTGAAAAACATTTAGACATTGTGCTGCATCCCAAAAATGCATTGTCAGTGCATTGTAATACCTCGCCTTGCTTTTCTGACTAATCACACACAATGTTCGCAATGCATCATCTGCAGAGATTTGGGCAGTTTACAAAATCAAAGAGGTGCCGGAAACCAAGTTTGGCAAGGTATGCGTTTGTTCGTTTTCTCACCAATCACTTCATTATGGACGGTCGTGCAAACTTCTTTTTCGGATGAAGTATGCTGAACGCTTACGTTGCTTTGGATGAAAGTGTTTGCTAATTCAAAATGTATAAAGAATAAATAAGCTTATTGCAGGCCAACTAAGGACAAGAGAGAACTAGACTATAAATCATGGTGAGGAATAATAAAACCATCATAAAGAAAGAAATAGAGTGTTTAATAAACGTGTCAGAAAGGTTTTATAGGAGTTTTTCCTGAGGTCAAACTCAATTAAACTCATGTCGTAGAGTGATGACTCAGCAAGAACTGGGTCCTGATTCATTCAAACACTAAATATATACACTGAGGATATCTGTCTCACACACACACACACACACACACACACACACACACACACATACACACACACACACACACACACACACACACACACACACACACACACCTTTCATATTACCACCTCTCCCAGCACTTTTATAATCTCCTCTCTCCTTTCCTCTCCCCTCACTTGTCACTTGTCATCTCCCCTCTGCATGCTTCTTTTCCCTCCTCCTCCTCCCCACCCCTTCAGTACCACCTGACCCTTGGGTCTTGTTCTCCAAGCCAGTGAGCATCTATGTGTCAGGTTGTTTGGTGGGTTTAGCCAATCGGGACGAGCCAAAGTTCAGCCGGGTCACCACCGGGCTTCAATGCAACAGCCACCTTCAGATTCAACCCGCACAGTCTGATGTGTGTGTGTGTGTGTGTGTGTGTGTGTGTGTGTGTGTGTGTTCAATGCGTGTTTGGGTGTTTGTAATCTGTCAACGTGTGTTCTTGCGTAGCAACCTGCGTCCATGTATGCTTGCCCCACCTGCATGTGGCCTTAGCGAGTATGTGTGAGGATGTGTGTGTGTGTGTGGATGTGTGTGCATGTGAGTGAGTGTGTGTGTGTGTGTGTGTGTGTGTGTGTGTGTGTGTGTGTGTGTGTGTGTGTGTGTGTGTGTGTGTGTGTGTGTGTGTGTGTGTGTGTGTGTGTGTGTGTGTGTGTGTGTGTGTAACAAACGGACAGAATGTGTTTACTGGCATGGTGTGCTGGTGTGAGTGGGGTTAATAAGCTGCTCGCTGGCAGCCAATCAGGGCCACCGCCACAGGCCAGTGTCACACCCTGGTTCTATGTGCAAACAGTACACTTGGCCCGCCCACCTAACAGGGCCTACATACACACACACACACACATACACTCACACACACACACACACACACACACACACATACATACACTCACACAGGCCAACCATTGCCATGATACAAATATTTATGATGAGAAACATGACTATAGGATTAACATGAGCAAACTGAGGTCAATTGGGTTTAACAAACACACACACCCAGGCACACGCATACACATACACACATGCACGCACTCACACACACACAGGCCCACCATTGTCAGGATATGAATATGTTTACTGAGAAACATGGGTGGCACTTTACAATACAGGGTGTATGCAGGAATCCTGAAGTTGAATTCATTTATCTTTTTTAAGACCGTCTCAATATATCTTAAGACCTTAACGTCACCTCCAGCTGTAAGCAGTTACATCAGCAACACACCTTTGACTTACATTTACTACATAGATTTTGAGATTGCAAAACGTAACATTCTTAGTTTGCATAGCTTCTGTGGACCACTGCATCAATATGACAGAATTCAGATTCAGGCCGGGACGGAACCAAGCTCAAGAGAATAAATTGTGTGGCTAACCCAAAGGCAAGGTTAATCTGGTTATATAACAGAACCACGCTCACACACGCACACACACACACACACACACACACACACACACACACACACACACACACACACACACACACACACACACACACACACACACACACACACACACACACACACACACACACACACACACACACACACGTGGGCGTCCAGCTGTTTTGTCTCTATGGAAAGCCATTGGGGACAAACCGTTGGTGAAAATACCACTTAGCAAGGCAAAATGGACCACGTAAAAAATAAACGCGTTTAAAATACCTGCGTTACCACGGAAGAAATGGCCGTGTTTAGACGGCCAAAACGGAGGCCTTCCTGACACAGCCAATACTACTGCAGCAGTTTGGCATATATATTCGCATATATTTGAACGTTAGCAGAACAATTACGTATGTAATTACGTACATCTGAAACCCAGCAGTTTCTTCGCTCTGTCTCCCCCTCTTGGTGTTTGTGCGATGGGTGAGGCAGTCCATTGATTTTCCCTGGCTCTTCACCTGTTCCATGATGCACACCTACCATCCATCTTTGGCTCGTCAACTCAGCTGCATATAAACCCCGGTTCTTCACCCACTCATCGCCAGATCGTTGTTTCAACCATAGTGGTACATTACCAGTCACGGCTTTTATGAATATCGCATTTGAGTATACTTTTCGTGTTCCATGATTTTTCGTGAGTGTAATTTCCGTGCTCTCTTGTCCACCTCCTGTTTTTCCCCTACCGCTCTCATTCTCCCTACAATAAACCTCTGGTTGTCATTCAACCTGCATTGTCTGCATCTGCTGCATCTGGTTAATTTATTACAGGTTTAAATACGCATTCCAGTTGTCATAGCGCTGATACCTATCGAGTTTACACTCATTGCTTTCTTGCACACCGAACAAAATGTCTCCCGGTTATTCGCATGCCTCAGCAATTTTTCAAATCAGTGTCCTCCAACCGCTTGTCCGGGAACTTGCATTTCCTCGTTTCGTTTGTTGGTTTATAATCCGTAAATAGACATTCGCGTAGCGTTGTCCAACTGACAGCAGTCAGTCAGTCAGTCAGTCAGTCTGCAATATTAATTAAAAAAACATCTAACTTTTAGCAAACCAACTCTTTGGACAGAAAATTGATACAAATTCAATAACTCGTAAATTGGCAATTAATACATTTTACATTTAAGGGCCTTCATTTTTGCTACATTTATTTATTACATTTTATTACCCCGCGGACAGCCTGGAATAACTGCAACTTTGAAGCGTTAATAAAGTAGTAATTAGTATTTGTGAGTATTCAAATATGTACAATGCTTTATAAATTACAAATTTAATTTTACTACTGGTTTATTAATTCTAAAAAGTAACAGTTATTCTAAAGTGCTACCGAAATATGTCTATGGGTATCACTACTAGTACATTGAGGTCAACTGGGTTCAACAAACACACCCACCCAGGAACACTGACGCACACACATATGCACGCACACACACTCCCAGGAACACACAATCATAAGCACACCACAAACAAGCATGCACACACAAATACATACGCACACACATACACACACCCAGGCAAACAATCACACACACACACACACATACACACACACACACACACACACACACACACACACGCACACACACACACAGAGTGTATAGTTACACAGTACAATAATCAAAGTGTCAAAGAAAACACGTTTGGCCGGCAGCAACTTCTGTAATTGGCTTTAAAGTGCATAGGGGATCAATGCATCTCGACTAATTGCCTGGAACGGATATTTGTGGTGACAAATTTATGATGGCACCTTTGACTAACATTTACTACATTGATTTTGAGATTGCAAAATGACACACACAGGCACACACGAAAGCACGCATGCATGCACACTTGCCACACACAGAGTTTGGCCTGAGTAACAACCTTACAACGGAAAAACTTCAACTTCAACTTTAAAGTCCCTTCAGCCAGACTACTCTATAGAATACATGAGCTTTCCTAAACTGGATAAATACTACACATATCCCAAAAAAGCTTCCACAGCTCAATCTTGTTGTTACTAAGATATTCTCTTCTTTTTCACGGACACATTCAGCCACGTCCACAAGTTCCACATGCATGTTCAACCTGGTGCCCGTGAACCAGCAGATGTGAGGATGCCAAGGCCAGAATAGTAATATAACTTCAGAGGACAATTGATTTCCCAATAATTTGTTTACATGAAATTGTAGCTCACACACACACACACACACACACACACACACACACACACACACACACACACACACACACACACACACACACACACACACACACACACACACACAAACACCAGCCATTGCCTGGGGTCTACAGAGACATCATGTCGTATCTATATCCTCCTTACTATATCGGTTGACAAATGAACTCCAGTTACCGGACATTTTCCACATCTATCACATGTTGAACCCCAGTGATTGCGTGGGACGGGTGAACATGTCAACTCCCCTACGGGCGACGCCATTAACTCACCTCTTCTGGCGGTGTAGACGCCTTCCAAAATTGGGTAGTTGGCCATCAATTGACCAATGTTCCGTTTCAATCAGTAAAGAAAAAAAAATCCTGCACTTAACCTCACGATTTATTCAAATGTTGGTCTGCATTCAGAATTCGGGATTATCGCACTACTATGACGAAGCCACTATCTTCACTTAAAATTATAGCTGCGCGTATCAGTCTCAAGTCTGTGAGCATGCGCAGTGGAGTGGCAACGCAGAATCAGAATTTGTGGATTTGTTCGTTTGTGGGAACTTTTGGAGAAAGCTACCTAGCCAGGGCAGTTCGCATGCGCTAACCTTCGTTGGACAAAACAAAGGTACAGCTATGGGGAGCAGCTAAACCCTCGTTTGGATTTATAATGCATGTCAATTGATGTCCAACTGCCCAATTTTGGACATGTCTAAACCACGAGAGGAGCTGAGTTGACCAAAAATCATGGCTGATTTATAGCTCAACATAGACAATGTCAACAATTAAGTTGGGGTCTCAACAAACCGGCCAGATCCTTTAAATTAAGCTAACGCTCACACTGGACTTTCGTAGCTGTAATGCGGCCACAGATTCGCGAATGAAACCACGTGGGTAGATTGCACACACATGACACCCACATGACCCCAGTCCCCCAGTCCAACTCGGTTACGGCAGAGCTCCATTGTAGCCTAAAAGTTCAGAAGACACACGACTCACACAGCATGAGAGTAGGCCTACTTCCAATAATACCAAAGCAAAACAGTGGTTTGAACATTGTGCAAAGTTTGGCTGAAATTGCACGGCAGGACTAGCGCCATTCACCTGATTCACCCGTTGACATGGTGGTTTATTATGACGATCGGGCAAGAAACTGCGATCGACACACTCCTACGTGATCAACACATCCCTCATACGCAATTGACACACTCCTCCTACGTGATCAACACATCCCTCATACGCAATTGACACACCCCTCCTACGTGATCAACACACCGTGACACACTGGGTACAACACACACTCACACATACCCATTGAAGGTGCACAGTATTATATTCAAATAAGGCAAAGAAAACAGTTTCGCCTGCAGCTGGAGGCATTTTCCTTTTACTAATTGACTAACCTCTAGTGGGAGAGTGTTTGTAGGGACCAGGGCTGGGCCAGGGTAGCCAGTGGGTGTTAGCTGAGGCTTGCCCAGTCCTCACACTGTCCTACGCCTCGGCAAAAGACCGGTCGAAGAGCACAGGCCTGTGTACTACAGTCAGGCCTACACACTACAGAATGCAAAATATATGGCTGGATCTTTGTTCGGATTGCACTCTCTCGCAAAATATTATCTGCTGAAATGCCCTGGGTGGACGGGTGGCCTTTATATTGTATTTTGCCAACGTTTTGGACCAGGATATATAATGAATTGGCCAAAAGCCTAAAAGTCACTCACACACACCCACCTACCCACACATACCCTTTGAAGGTGCGCAGTATAATATTCAAATAAGGCAAAGAAAACAGTTTCGCCTGCAGCTGGAGGGGTGTTCCTTTTACTAATTGACATCGAGGTGCATACCTAATACATGCACCTTAACCAACGTCACCTGGATCTGTCACATAATATGTCCACCTGCCACAGCAGGTGGCAGGCCAATTACCTGTCACCCTATTCTAAAACTATCGCAAACTCACCAGACCTGCCATGAATGTCAAAGGCTGCGACACACACACACACACACACACACACACACACACACACACACACACACACACACACACACACACACACACACACACACACACACACACACACACACACACACAGAGTCTCTGCTAACCCTAACATCCAGTGGGAGGGTGTTTGTAGGGACCAGGGCTGGGCCAGGGTAGCTAGTGGGTGTTAGCTGAGGCTTGCCCAGTCCTCACACTGCCCTACACCTCGGCAAAAGACAAGTCAAAGAGCACAGGCCTATGTACTACAGTCAGGCCTCCACAGTACAGTCAGGTCTACGTACTTGTCATGGAATTATTAATCATAATGTTTATAAAACAATTATACAAATGACATAAACCTCGTTCATATCATTAACCCTAATCAATCGGTATACATTATACTTCTGCGTCTAGAGATACCTCCAATCCTCTCTCTAATTTAGAGGTGTTACGGTAGTTTATCATTTGCATTGCCACTGAAGCTACGAAGACTGATGTTTGGGGCCATACCAATCTACTGACTTCTTTGTATTGTAGAATCCTGCCACTGTAGCAACGAATGCTGATACTGAGGCCAAGCCTATCAAAGTGACTTCTTTGTATTGTAAATTTCTGTAACCGTCATGCAGCCTTGCAGACGTATCCATTCTTCTTCATAGTGTATTACAAGCAGAGGTGTAGTGAGCGTTGGACGCGGGGGAATGTCGTTCCCCCACTTCGTCGAGCATGACTTTATTTCCATTAAAAGAATGTTTGAATTATTATAATTTTTTAACATTTTAATAATAAAACGATGCTATTGCCAATGGTAAAAACAAGTGCACACATGAAGCAAACTCTCTCCAATAGTGTCTTCTTTGTTATAAAAAAGGCCAATTTCCCCCCCCAGTTTTTTTTTACCATCGTCATCACACTGACCCGCTAGCCCGCGTAACAAAATTCGAAAACTAACAGCAGCTCGTCCTCGCTCCTCGATGCAGTAAACCAATGTAAGTGATGTTGAATAATAAGCAATGTCAATGATACGACGCCCCCTCCAACTTGGAGCTACTCCGGCCTGTAATTAGCTATACAGTCAGGCCCATGTACTACATTCAGGCCTCCACACTACAGAATGCAAATGCAAATGTTCGGATTGCTCTCGCAAAATATTATCTGCTGAAATGTGCTGGGTGGACAAGAGGCCTTTATATTATGTTGATATGTATTTTGCCAAAGTTTCAGAGCAGGATATATAATTAAATGGCCAAAAGCCTAAAAGTCATGCATTGTTGTTGAGAGGCTGTATAAAATAGGTTTGTGAAAAGAAAGAATCTCAATCGCGGCTTATGCAGTTGGAACATCGTTTTTTTCCCGTTTAATAAACTTGTTTAACAGCAATAACTTCATCACACTCATGCAATTAATTAGTTGATTAAACTGTCATAATGGTTTATGTGTCTACATCTTTTTAAAGAAATTCAAGGAAACAATTACACAATAATTACGTACCATGTTACCTGACATTCTCCTTGCTGTTATTCCCTTTTGTCCTGTATATTGTTGTCCTGGATTACACTAAATCACTAGATCACTACTAAATTTGTATTTGTACCACTGAAATCTTAAGCTTGCTAGCACCTAATATAGCTAGCATACAGCCCTGGTCAGGCCTCCACACTACAGTCAGGCCTCCACACTACATTCAGGCCTCCACACTACAGTCAGGCCTACGTACTACAGTCAAGCCTCCACACTACAGTCAGGCCTACGTACTACAGTCAGACCTCCACACTACAGTCAGGCCTCCACACTACAGTCAGGCCAACGTACTACAGTCAGGTCTACAGTACTACAGTCAGGCCTACGTACTACAGTCAGGCCAACGTACTACAGTCAGGCCAACGTACTACAGTCAGGTCTACAGTACTACAGTCAGGCCTACGTACTACAGTCAGGCCAACGTACTACAGTCAGGTCTACAGTACTACAGTCAGGTCTACAGTACTACAGTCAGGCCAACGTACTACAGTCAGGTCTACAGTACTACAGTCAGGCCTACGTACTACAGTCAGGCCAACGTACTACAGTCAGGTCTACAGTACTACAGTCAGGCCTACGTACTACAGTCAGGTCTACAGTACTACAGTCAGGTCTACAGTACTACAGTCAGGCCTACGTACTACAGTCAGGCCAACGTACTACAGTCAGGCCAACGTACTACAGTCAGGTCTACAGTACTACAGTCAGGCTTACGTACTACAGTCAGGTCTACAGTACTACAGTCAGGCCTACGTACTACAGTCAGGCCAACGTACTACAGTCAGGTCTACAGTACTACAGTCAGGTCTACAGTACTACAGTCAGGCCTACGTACTACAGTCAGGTCTACAGTTCTACAGTCAGGTCTACAGTACTACAGTCAGGCCTACGTACTACAGTCAGACCAACAGTTCTGCAGTCAGGCCTACGCACTACAGTTAGGTCTACAGTACTAGTCAGGCCTACACACTACAGTCGGGCCTACACACTACAGTCAGGCCTACACCCTACAGTCAGGACTACACACTTAATTCAGGCTTTCACACAACAGTCAGGCCTACACATTTGTCAGACCTAGAGTACTACCGTCAGACTACACGGTAGAGTCAAGCCTACAGTACTACACACTACAGTCAGGCCTACGGACTACAGTCAGGTCCACAGTACTATCAGGCCTACACACTATCAGGCTATCAGGCCTGTGATCTTCAGTCTCCTCTCACACAAGTTCTGAAGAATGTGCACGTTTGTGCAGTTGACATTCAATGCATAAACATAGATATGTTTCTGCGTAAAAGGAATAACCAGCTCTATATTTTACCCACCAACAAACTGCAGTCTCACTGAGAGTCGGCTTTGCTGTCCTGTGTTGTTTATTGCTTTGTGGGTCTCAATGACCTCATTTGCTCGTGAGCACTTGGGCAGAGTGGAGGTTCATTACAGTTTATTTATGTGCATGGTTACCGTAACAGGGAAGCGTAGTGCCTGCTAGCCGGGCCGGTTCCTCTCCACTTCCACTTCCTTCTTCTCCTCCTTCTGTGTTTCCCTCTACTTTCACTTTGCCACCCACTCGCCCGCTCTTTCATCATTCATCTTCCACATATTCTCCACAAGAAGGGGAAAGGGGCGCGGGTCCACTGAGGGGAACTCATTGTTTTTTAACAACGTTAAAAATAACTTGTGGGAGATAGCTGTTGCGACACACGAATGTGCCCACATCCCCAAAAAACCTGCATATTTGGCATTTTCTTTTGCATATATGTTATGCTTTTGTGCAGTTTTGGTAAGGTAGCTATTGAGCCCGATTGTGTGTGCACTGATGTTGCATATTCGCACTACACGTTTGGGAAGTCATCCCTTCACTCGAAACTTTGAAAGTCTAGGTGTGTCTGCGCCTTAGAGGCTTTGGCATATGTACGTTTCTAGATGTACCTGTTAATCACAGTAATCCCCACACACACACACACACACACACACACACACACACACACACACACACACACACACACACACACACACACACACACACACACACACACACACACACAACACATGCACACACACCTGCAGACTCACACACAAAGTAACACACACACACATATCCACACTCTCTCACACACCTACACACACACACACACCCAGTAACACACGCATGCACGCAGGCATGCACGCTCGCCCGCCCGCCCGCACACAGACACACACACACACACACACACACACAAGGTGACTCAGTACTCTTAATGGCATTTACGAAAATTACAATCAGGTGCCCACAAAGACATGCTGACACATAAGCAACGCAACACTGTACAAAGAGTGGTGTAAACACTCATTAACACACATGCATTGACATGCAAACCACACAATCGAAACACACCGTTTAGTTAGTGTCTTATTGCACACACACACACACACACACACACCTACCCACACCCACAGGCTTTCTTTCACTCCATCCCTCTCCAGTCATCCATTAATTAAAATCAGTGTCATTGTTGCCTCCAGCCTCACCGGTGAAAAGGTTTCCGTGAGTAACAGGAATTTGACATATCTAAATATTCGTCCCTTACGAGGGCAGAATTATCTTGCTGCAAATCGTCATTGTTCAAAACGTGCGTCTCTGGTAGAAAGCCGATTTCTATGGACGCGAACAACTCAGGATCTTAATCTAGTTTACCAGATTGAAAAAGGTGATATCATGTCAGAAAGCATGAGGCGTTTTTATTGTGGAATAATAAGAGCTGGTTCCGAAGCCCTCCATCTGAGGAAGAGGAGTCAGCAGTCAGAAGCTGGTGAAACTCCCCCCCAATCCTACTGGGAGGTTCCAACCCACGTCCCCAGTTTACCTGGACAGCCATCCCTGAGCACAACCCCTACCTGCTCGTCAACGTCATGACTATGAATTGTTCTGTAATAAAGCTTTGAATAAAAGCGTTTGCTGAATAGTAAATGGTAAATGGTCTTTGGGGCGAAGTGACGATAGCAACTGGAATGGGTTAGTAGAGAAGGAACATTAAGAAGGACACTGAATGTTGACCTGATGGTCTCTGCACCATGGCATCCATTGCAACCATCGGACTGCTACCACAGTCACAATCCCTTCAGACTTAACTTCTTCTGAATGAGACTTCATGGAACGCTTCAGAGAGCTCTGCTCCGACCAAAGGAGGAAAGAGGAAAGAGGACCCCCCCCCCCACACACACACACACACACACACACACACACACACACACACACACACACACACACACACACACACACACACACACACACACACACACACCCTACTTAGTTCCATACTATCCTAATAACTGTCATAAGATTCCATAGCGGCAAGGGAACTTTGAAGTTGGACAAACTATAGGATGTTAATTCTTCAAAGCCACGTAGATTATCTCCTATGTATCATGGACAATCAAACAACTGAATTAGATGACAGGTGTTATACCTGAATAGAATGACGAGCAGACACAAATGCATGCTCGCACATGCACGTTGACAATGACATTGTAGCAATGTCCACTACTACACGCCACCTAGGTGGCTTTTCTCACTCCACCTAGGTGACTTTCCTCGGGCTCCTCCAAACAAATGGACACAGGGTGGTGATGTTGAAAACCGGTTTATTGTTAAGGTTGCATATAATGAGGCATGCAGCTGGTGCTCCATGCTGTCATGCCGGAGAGCTCTCTCTGAGTGTGTGTGGTGGTGGCTGGCTTAACCTGTGCACACTGATTGCGCAATGTGCAACAGGTGTGCAGCCCCACCCAGCCCCAGAGTCCAATCAGTCTGACTCGGGCCAGGTGAGGCTGCTTAAACCAGCCACCATCCACACACACTCCCACAGACATGTTCGGTGAGTAAGAGTTGAGTGTGTGTGTGCATGCATGCGTGCGTGATGAGTGGGTGCGTGTGCATGTCACATGCTGTCCTTGCTAGGGATACAAGGCTCAGAGAGAGAGAGAGAGAGAGAGAGAGAGAGAGAGAGAGTGACAGAGAGAGGGAGTGAGAGAGAATGTCAGAGAGAGATAGATAGAGAGAGAGCGTGAGCAAGTGAGAGTGTGAGAGAGACAGAGAGAGAGAGAGAGAGAGAGAGAGAGAGAGAGAGAGAGAGAGAGAGAGAGAGAGAGAGAGAGAGAGAGAGAGAGAGAGAGAGAGAGAGAGAGAGAGAGAGAGAGAGAGAGAGAGAGAGAGAGAGAGAGAAAGAGAGAGAAGACAGTACTACATACTGTGAGGAGGAGGTCAGGCAGACAGAGAAAGATAAGAGTTGATAGGAAGAGAGACATCCATAAAGCCCCCTTCAGATGATCAGGGCAAAAAATGGTCTGCGCCAGCGCTTCCATTGTTTTCCTATGGGGAGAGCATTTGTGCCCAACTATGAGGTGTGCTACCTTTGGCGTCGCGCACCGCACAAAATTGCCAGAAATTGCCGCTTGCGCAGAGTATTTTTTGCGCTCAAATTATTTCAACTTTGACCTTTTCAAAGGTCAACCAATGAGATAACAGCTGTATGTGACAGAGCCAGACGCGACACTGAATGTTATGTTGTCATAATGTCGTCGTGGATCCTTAGCTCTCTGATCAAGTTTCATGCACCCAAATTCTTCTTGACTCCCGTTGTTTTTGTCGCCATCTAATCAAAATAGCAATTGCCAGGCCTTCTTTTGAACAACATTTAAATACATTGTGTGTAATGTCGTGTGTAATTTTCCCTTGTTCCTTGTTGCCTATAAACGGTTGATGACGTGTACCTGTGCTTTGCACTTTGCCTCATCATGAGAAAGGGGGCTTAATGGAAGCGCTAGCGCAGAGCGTTTTTGCTCTGATCATGTGAAGGCAGCTTAAGGACAGGCCATGCGTCAGACCTCATCCAGACCTCACTGTCTCTCTTCTCCACTGTGTTGTCGTGGAATGTATGGAATTCCTCCCCAGACCCCAGCAGCCTGTTTATGTAAATCATGCAGATAGGAAAGACCCAGAACGCCTTGGAATGCTGTGTGCTGTTATATGTGTGCATGTCTGTGTGTGCATGTGCATGTATGTGTGTGCATGTGCATGTATGTGTGTGTGTGTGTGTGTGTGTGTGTGTGTGTATGTGTGTGTGTGTGTGTGATTGTTTTGTACAGAACTGCTCCCAGTGTTTTCCATCTCTTCAGACAGGAAGTGCTACCTTGGCTACCAGTTTAAAACACAGGAAGTCAAATCTGCGTGCCACAAATTCCAGCATTGTCCAAGTTCACTGACAAGCAACACACACATGCACACGTATATAACGCTGTTATACACTACATGTGTTGTGGAGGTGAAGAAGATGGAATAGCAGGTGACTGTGAGAGAGAGACAGAGAGACAGAGAGAGAGAGAGAGAGAGAGAGAGAGAGCGAGCTCAGGTGTAGAGTAGAACCAGAACGACAAAACAAAGGTAGAGAACAAATAGAACAGAAATAAATGGAAAAACAAGGGACAGTGAATCAAGTGAATAAATGTAATAAGAAAATGAATTGGCCAGATGCTTACATGAGCACTCACACACACACACTCATACACACTTTAGGCATGGGATTGCAGCAGCCCCACAGATGGTCAAGACTCAAAGCACAAAAGGTAAACTATTCAGACACACACAGACACACACACACACATACAAAAACACATACACACAAACATGAACACACACACACACACACAAACATGCGCGTGCACACACGCACTCACTCACATACATACACACACGCACACATTCGCAAAAACATGCACACACATATGCACAAACATGCGCGCGCACACACACACACTCACAAACACATGATTTCTTTTGTTATGGGTAATGGCATGTTTTTAATAAGCATAAGAGGCTGCTATTGATAGAAGTGCTGGTTTAGAGGAACAAAGTGAACATATAAATAGATAATAAATGACTGAGACAAAAGCAGACACATAAAGGCGTGGTAGAACATGTCACCTGAATTAATCAGTTAACAAAACCTATGGTCCCTTGGTGAATCTATAGTGCGTTCCTATTGGTTCTTGGGTAAATCTGTAATGCCAACCAATTAATTGGTGCGTGGTCCCACTGACTCACTCACTCTCTCACTCCATCACTTGCAGATGGGAGCACAACCATAAAACCATGACAGTAAACTCAACCGCATTTCATATGGAAAATAATACGCTGACCAAAAAGAAATTGGGCAGTCATGTACAGTCATATAAATCGTGCTCCGACAGCACAACCCTGAACTCCTAATAATCACAACAGTCAATTCTTTGATTTCAAATAAACAGGGAACACGGTTAATAAACATTAACCATTATAATATCATTAAAATATCTTTATAATATGCTAACACACTGCTCCTCTCTGTCTCTCTCTCTCTCTCTCTCTCTCTCTCTCTTCATTTTAGCACAGATTATACCCAACCACACTACCTAGATTTTCTCCTTATCCTCCCTCCTCCCTCCTCCCTCTTCCTCTCACCTCATCCTCGTGTCCTTCCCCCCTCCTCACACAATCTCCCGCTCTGCTCCTCTCCCTTTACCAACGTTCTACCAACGTTCCCTAGCTTTTTCCTTCCCTCTCATTTGCTGTAGCCTGATAGCAATAATACAGAACTACGTTGCGATCCACCTTTGGTCCTCTGCTACAGGAGAGGTCTGGAACTAGAGGGCATGGCATTGATGGGCATTCCCCGTGCCGTCTTGTGTCCGTCATGCTCAATACACGGGGGGGGGAAGTGCTCTTCGATGACGCACTCCGTAAGCACGGGGCTCACACGCACTTTTCACTGGAAGTGACCTTCCATCATTCTCTTTCTCTGGCACAAATCGCCAGCAAAAATCTTGAAACAACAACATTTTCATTGCTTTTTCTAACTGCCAGGGGTGGGGGGGGGGGGGGGGGGGGGGGGTTGCCTTTTGTTTGCTCAGTGGTTTTCAAGTTTAGGATGAGTCTGCAATTAGTGAGCGACATCAGATGACTGCACGTCACACATCCAGTGATGAATGTGCTTCAGTCACATGATGAGCCAGCGTGCTTTCTGATTGGCTTGGAGGACAGGCCATGGCGGTCGTTTGCAGGAATGTTGTGGAAGGCCTAAAGTGACAATCTTGAAGATCTCCAAAGATTTTCATGTAAATAAATGTCAGTTAAGTCATTATGCATCGGCGAATGAGGTCACTGAGCCTCTGTGATTGAGCCTATGGCCCACAGAAGCCATTGCATTGGCAGGATTATGAATGTTATCAACTGTCGGTTGCGACTTTCCTGTCATGCATTCAAACAAGCGTCGCAAAAAGCTCAGTTTCCACTTGCACACTGTCTTGTACTATGTTGTGTGAAGGACTCAGCAATGTTCCGAAACCTAACAAATGTTTTTAGGATATGCGTTTTAGCATCACTGCTATTCCCCTTTTTCTTTTACAGTGCAGTAAAGTACGCAGAGGAAAGGGGAAGTAGAGAGAAGGAAAAGGGAGAGGGAAAAAAGAGATAGGAGAGAGAGAGAGAGAGAGAGAGAGAGAGGTAACATTAGAAAAGTTTTTCTGGGTATTGATTGTCCTCCAAAAGATAATGAACTAATTATCTTTGCCTCGTTAGTTTTAATAGGCTCTGTGCAGTAACTGATTGTGGCCAAAGGTGCAGAAACTTTAGAAACCAAAAAGTTCTAAAGTCCCTCTCTCTCCCTCTCCCCAGTCTCTCTCTCTCCCCCCCCCCCCCCCCCCTGACAGTGTGATACATTGGGGCTTTATCTTCCCATTAGCCGTCCATCCCATAATTATCAGTGCTCAGCAGCGGGTCTCTGTTGAGAAGATTAATCAGCTTACAGACACGACTCATCACTCCTGTGGAGCTATATATGGACCTGCAGTCCATCACACACACACACACACACACACACACACACACACACACACACACACACACACACATCTACACACTCTTGCATGCACACAAGCACACACACATTCACGTCCACACACTTTCTCATGCACACAAGCACACCCACACACACACACTCACGTGTACACTTTCTCATGCACACAAGCACACACACACACACACACACACACACATGTCTACACACTTTCTCATGCATACAAGCACACACACACACACAAATGGATGTGAGGATGGAGGGAGGAAATAAAAGAGCATTGCCCATGAACAACGGATGGATGGTAAACAGAGGGAATGTAAGGACAGAGTTTAATTCCCCACAGGGAGAGAGAGAGAGACAGGGAGAAAGAGACACACACACACATAACACTGATGGCATCAGAGGTGCACAGAGGTGAAATTTGGTTAACAGTGTTTTGAACCAGTGTACACGAGGCCTCCCTCCCCTCTGTGCTGGGCCGTATTAAGGAAACAAGCGTTATCTGCCACTTCTGACAGCCGCCGTTCTGAGAGCGATACGTTTATCTCCTCATAGTAAACAGAGGTCAAGTGTATCAGTGGTTCAGCCATGCAAGGCTTGCTCTGAATGGGCTGCCAATGCAAAACCACTACACATATTGATGAGCTGTACCAGAGCTGTTACAGAGCAAGAGATATGCTACTTCCGTTGAACGTAGCTGGTATATGATGAGTAGCAGGGCGCTATTGTGGTATGGACATCAGGGATTTCATGAATATGCATGAGGAAATTACAGACATTTATTAAGAATAGTCTTTTTCACCTAAATGGTTTAAGGGATATGCCGAGATATCACAAATTGGCGTTTGGCCTGTCTTACCAAGATTCAAAACGAGTTGTTTGATTCCAAATCAATCATTGTGCGTCCAGAAGGGGAGTATGCTGTGTTATTATTGGCTTTCTGTTAGCCCCTTCCAACTCAAGTCAATTAAATCTACAGTCTATGCTCAATTGCGCCCCCTGTTGTTCGCTTCTCATATTCAGCTAAGGGGCGTTTCTTATTATTATAACGTCTTTGGTTGTACGCTACATTGCAACGTTAGCCTTATGCTAATGCACAACCTACATTTCTAATTCATGGTAACTAAGTGATTACGTTCTTTTTTTTTTTTTACCACATATACTCACCACAGTACTAAGGCTAATGGCTCATTGGCCAGGAGCCTAAGCTAATGCTACCAATAAGTAAACATCACCATGAACACACATAGATCAACTGTACAGTGAAACCGGTACCAACCATAAACACACGTTTATTGACTCACACACACATTTGGCTCCCAAATGAATGGCTTCAGGTGCAATGCTACAGAACAAACTAGCAACTCAAAAGTACACCCTTCAAAAAACATCTTCTGTGCTCTTCATCAAGGACAAATTCAGACAACTCCCTGATTACAGCCTGTACCGTCAGGAACATTCTGCCTGCTACATCAAACACCAAGCCCCTGCCTCAATCTCACTCCTACTGTCGCTGTTTAACATGCTGAGACAGAGAGAGGAGGGAGGGAGAGAGAGAGAGAGAGATGGCAAGAGATAGACAGTGAGTGAAAGATAGTCAGGGAGAGAGAGATAGATAGACAGTGAGTGAAGATAGAGTGAGGGAGACGGGAGAGCGATGGAGAGAGATTATCAGCGAGAGGAAAGAGATAAAGAGAGAGGGAGAGGGCAGAAAGAGAAAAAGAGGAAGAAGGAAGGATGGCAGAGAGATGTATGTGGAACTCGTTCGTCAGGCAAGGTTATAGATAAGTAGGTGTTGGTGAAGTGCAGATTGTGGTTTGATAAGGCTAATGGATGCAGAGACGGCCAGGGAAACCTCTGGAAGGGACAAAAGACAGAAGATTCAAACACGCAGGAAGAGTGATTACAGAGAAACACAGAGAAGGAGAGACTAACTGGATGTAGAGACAGACAGGCAGCACAGACAGACATGCAGCATAGACGGGCAGCCAGACAGGCAGCATAACCATTGTCGTCTGTGTACGTGTGTGTGTGTGTGTGTGTGTGTGTGTGTGTGTGTGTGTGTTTTATTGAATGTTTTACAATGGTCTATTGATTCTATGTTGGGTTGGACATGAGACAGACACACCCAGGCCTATGTCTGGTGGTTGACCTGTGCTAGTGTGTGTGTGTGTGTGTGTGTGTGTGTGTGTGTGTGTGTTTCCCCCTCATAAATATCTGTCTCTTACTTTGTCTCCTCCTCTGTCCTTGTTTTGTCTCTAGACAGACGGACGTTTGACGGCTGATGTATTCTAGTTCCCCTCATTGTCTAGTTTTACACCCCTACACACACACAAATACCCACACACACACACACACACACACCCCTACACACACACAACCCTACACACACACACACACACACACACACACACACACATACACACACTCTCACACAGTGTGTGGAAGTTTGAGTTTTGAGTGAGTGTGTGTGTGTGTGTACCTCAGCGTGACAGAGTGCTAGAGGTGAGAGAGAGGTATGTTCAGGTATGACGAGAGAAGCTTTTTTCTCTCAGCAGATCTCAGCAGATTTGCCGCCAGCTCTCAGCCTGCAAATCATTCAACTTCCTCAACCCACTGTTTTGTACGCTTATTCGGCCGTTTCAGCACTTCTTGGCCGACTGGGTCGGGAGCCAAAATGGGTAGCGAACCAGTTGGAGGCGTGTTGGGGGCTGACAACGCAGAGACCCCCTGCTATGAAGGGATCAATGCTCCGGTGCACTCAGAGTTTTCTGAGTGTGCATTTGGGCAGAAAATTCTGGGTTGAATGAGACAATTAAGGTTATTTATCTCTGTCTATCTCCATTTAAGCTATCTGTTAAACCTGCTCTTATCTATCCATCTATATATGTATGTGCTGAATACACCTATCCCTTCATCTACTGTATCTATCTAGCCATGCCCTCTGTATGATAGTCTTTACCTTTTGACTTGGTCGGCTGGAGTGTGGTCCAGGATTGTGGGTTTGGCTGGAGGACTCCCAGAGCAGACCAAGTGGCGCTGGGTGGTGGTGGTGGTGGTGGTGGGGGGGGGGGGGGGGGGGGGGGGGGGGGGCAGGATCCGACCACAGAGCGGCCAGTCAGTATATGTCTCCGAGAGCACCACAGTGTCCCGTCCAAGTCCACTGTCTCCCTGACCACAGAGGTCTGTCTGATTAATTCACACGTACATGCATGTGGGCACAAACATAAGCACACACACACAAATACGCACAGATACACACACACACACAGGGAATGTTTCTTCACACAGAGTTCCCAGGCCAAGTTTGAGAGGAGAGACAGTGTTTCTTAGCGCGTCTTTCCCCATGTCCAGTTTCATAATTGAACTTTTGTGCTAGCCATCTGGGTGTCGTCAGGCCAAAAGGTCAAAACTTTTTTTTTCTCTTCTTCATTTTGAATGGGTACACTGCTCAAATAGAGCCCCCTATTGCCCTTTTATGACTTATCTTTCTCTACAGAGAGACAACGATGTTAATGTTTCCCCCATCTCCAAACCGAAGGTAGCTCTATTTAACTGAAGATCATGAAATAACCCTTTTCCATTCTGTAAGACATTCAAGGGGCACTGCCATTTATTTTGGTGAAACAACTTCACAAAAAAAAGTGTTTATCAACAAAAGTCTCCGTTTCCAAACTCACCGCAATGGAACACGGTTGATTGCTGCTCGTTTAACACTCAATATAAAACGCCTATTTTTCCCACATGTGTATTTACGAAAGTAACGCTTTCTAAAATATATATTTTTAGAAATCGGTCAACTAAACAGTGACACTCGTCCCGATATAGTAGTAAAAACCAATATCGTGTGTTTAGATTAGCCTTTAGCCGCTAACAAACTGCTCATCCATAATTAACAGCAGACCCAATCAAATATAATTTGGTAACTAGGGCTTTCATATTGTGGCGGCGTCAAGGGAAGGACCAGATGAGAGTCCAGGGTATTGGTTTAGTAACAGCTCCCGTGCCCCATACACCGCACGACTACGAGAGCTGTACACACACACACACACACACACACACACACACACACACACACACACACACACACACACACACACACACACACACACACACACACACACACACACACACACACACACACACACACACACACACACACACACACACACACACACACACACACACACACACACACACACACACACACACACACACACACACACACACACACACACACACACACACACACACACACACACGATTGCCTCGGTGGCGGTGCCGCAAGGGACCATGGCCGTGATCGCCACAATATGATACTTCCCAGGCGTAAATGTGGCCGATTGTGACAGAAGGAAAATATAAATAGTTTCATGAACGGATAAGGACTAATACAAAAACAACTGACTTTATACGAATATGCTGAAAGATTACGGCACAGCTGGCTGATCATTAGCAGGTCAATGCCGCCCCCGGGTGGCCAGCATCGGGACAACGTGCCAAGTGAAAAGACAACAGCATACACCAGTAATCCTCATTTTGTGTCTAAGAATTGACTCAGGGAAAATTACAACACTACTAGTTTGTTAACGCTAACCCCAAAATCGAACAGTATTCATTTAGATACAATATTATATTCAACCACATAATGTTATTGGTATGTTTTGATGAGGTTGACATCGAAGATTTAAGAACGATGGTTATAAAGATTTCATTAAGCATAGCCTACGATATATAGAAGGCCTACTATTAAGAAGTTATAATAACGATGTAGGCAAACTGTCAACAGCGTGCGTGATGTGGGGAAGGTTTGTATGCAAATTTAAAATACATTTATTTCTTCAAAGACTGCTATTTGTGTTTGTGTGTGGTCTGTCTGACATGGTGTGATTAAGATGGATGGTTTCATCAAATGACAACCTGCAACGCAGACCAGCAATAAATAAACACATCTCTCTCCCCCGAAGACGCCCACTCATCTGCATTCACTTGTATTGGTGTGTGTGTGTGTGTGTGTGTGTGTGTGTGTGTGTGTGTGTGTGTGTGTGTGTGTGTGTGTGTGTGTGTGTGTGTGTGTGTGTGTGTTGATAAAAGTTTGGCTCTGGCATGATATTTTCACCCAACCAGCAAGGTCACCCTGCTTCTATTTCGATTTCGAAAGCGCGAGACTGGTGAAAGTATAAACTGCACAAAATGCTCACAATTAGTGGAACGGTGCTGTCAATTAACCGTGCAATACCAACAGCAACCAGTAGCGTACAGCAAACACCTATAATGTAGCAGAGATTCCCCTTATGACATGTTGAATAGTACTTATATTGTGGTTCACAGTAATTCCATTCTCCCTTTAATAATATGGTGTGTCCATTGGGTCCATTCGAGCAATCAATACACATAACAGATACCCAGCGTCAGTTAATTCCCACCCTTAAGGGTAGTCATTTCCTTCTCAAACACAAATTCTGCAGTAATGATCTCAATTAGGTTATGTTTTCGGTCGCGTTCCACTGACTTCATGGTCTGAAACTACTTGGAAATTAACGTTGTTCATTAAGGACATCATTAGCAGTGTAGCAGGCTCCTCCTGGGACAACCGCATGCTAATGTAGAGCGCTTACTTAAGTGTCAAAGGTCATGGAGGATATTGTCATGTGGCATTTTATGAAAGGAACACACGCCAACAGGTACGTTTCTTGCTTAGGTTTCAATCATAGGACATATCTTATCGGATGTATTGAACATTGGTTTTGAGCCAAATTTAGCCTGAGAATGTACTCTCTATATTCCCTTTGACATAATCTGCTTTGAGACATTCAATGCTGTATTACCCTTTCACCAGCACACTGAACAGATGCGTTAAGAACAGAAAATAGCTGCAAGTTATATAAAATAAAACAAGTTTATATTTGAAATAGATTGACCTCAAGAAATACACCAACTCCAATTCAATACAAATTTGGCATCTCAGTTTCTATCTTTGTCCCTCTTTCTATCCATCAATCAGTCTCTCTTTCTCTTCCAACATCTTTCTATCTCGCTCTCTCTTTACTTCAAATACACATCTCTCATCTCTCCCCCTCTCTGCCTCTCTCCCCCTCCTCACCAGCTTTCTCCCTCTCCCTGTCTCTTCCCCTCTCTCCCCCAACCTCTTCCCCTCCCTCCCTTTCTCCCCCTCCCCCCTCAGCCCTCGGTGGCGTACACGGAGAGGTCGGAGGTCAGGGTGACATGCAGCTCCCAGGGGAACTGGTTGACGGGGCGCTGGGCGTGGAAGTGGGCCTGGCGACGCCCCTCGCGGGTCATCAGGCCGATGTCCTCGTCGTCCAGGATGCGGATGAGGTCACCCTCGGGGTCGCGGTAGTTCAGCGCGATGTCGTCCATGTTGAAAACTTCTCTGAGAGGGAGATGAGCGTTGAGAGGGAATGGGGGGTGGAGAGTGAGGGGGAGGGGGAGGGAAGGGAGACAGAGAGAGGGGGGAGAGGGAGAGAAAGGGAGAGGGGAGAGAGGGAGGAGATGGGGGAGGGAGGGGGGAGAAAGGAGGGAGTTTGCTTTGTGTTAACATCATCATCATTGTCAACTTCGTAATCATTATTATCATCATTATCATCACCATCACCTCCATCATCATCACCATCACCATCGGGGGGGGGGGGGGGGGGGGGGGGGGTGTTGCCGCCCCTTGTAGAGTCGGGAAAGCCTTTTTCATACCAGTTTGATATTATCGGGTCGTACTCGCGTAGTGTGGGGGGGGGGGACTGAGACAGACATCTGTGATTACGGTGGCAACAGCCAATGGGAAGAAATCAACGACCCGTTCGTCATATAGATGAGTCCGATTTCTGGATTAAAACATAGACGATCAGACATACCGGAGCCCCATCGTTATCCATGCTGGCCATCGTTCGGTTTAATTCTTGGGCAGTTTTCTTTGATCTTTCTCTGATAGGCCACCTGTCAGTTCGATTGCATTCAGTCTTGATTGCACAGGCCTATCCTTGGAATATCCTGCAGAATTTATATTGCTTGAAATTTCTGATCCGTATTTTGACAATTTGAATATGAGTAATGACTATCATATTTGGAATATCTGCAACTTGAATTTTTCAGCTGAATAAGTGAGCATTGAAGAAAATATGCTTGAAATCATGTCTTTGAAAATGGTACAGCTTGAAATTTTAATTTAAAAAATAAAATAATAAACTCAGATGACCTTGTTTCAAAGTATAATATTTCAATGTTATTAATTCAAATGTATTTACATCCATATACAAAATTCAATGGCTTTTAAAATTCAAATCATTATGGGAGTGATTTTGCGTCCATAGATTATAGCCTCACTTCTGTCTTTATAGACACAATTAAATGTGTATTATATACATGTTTAGACGATTTACTGCATTTTTATTATTTATTAAAAGACACTTATATTGTGTCTTATTTGACGTTTTACGCTTTGGCAATGTAGATTTTCCTAAATAAATGTTTTCCATGCCAATAAAGCCTTTTCATTGTAGTTAAAAAAGAACCTTGAGAGAGAGCGAGAGAGTGTGAGAGAAAGAGGGAAAGAGAAAGAGAAAGAGAGAGAGAGAGAGAGAGAGAGAGAGAGAGAGAGAGAGAGAGAGAGAGAGAGAGAGGGACCGTGTGAGAGAGATAGCAAAAAGAGATGGGTAGAAATGGAGACTGGGTAGAGAGAGATGGTAGCGAGAGAGAGGGAGGGAGAGAGATGGTAGATAGAAATGGTAGCGTGAGATGGTAGAAAGATAGAGCGATAATAAGTAGCATCGTATCAAGCCTCCACATACAGGAGGTAACAGGCAGGGGTGTGTGTGTGTTTGTATGAGTGAGTGAGTGAGTGAGTGAGTGAGTGAGTGAGTGAGTGTGTGTGTGTGTGTGTGCGTGTGTGGGTTGGTGAGTGTGTATGTGTGTGTGCATATGTGTTTTGGTGTGTGTGTTTGTGCATGAATAGGACACACTTGTAGGGTTGAATGCAGTGACATGTTGAGGGCCCTTCAACCATGGAGCTCAGTGACACCCTGAAGAGGTTCTCAGGGGCTCTGATTCTACAGTAGGTGTGTATCAGTATACTGCGCTAGGCTAGTTGACGCTAGCTTTGTATAGGGTATGTTTTTAGTTATTTTGTAATTGTTTTAGCCAGGTTATGTTCCGGCTAGTCTAAGCTAGGCTACGTTAGGTTATGCAAGGTTAGGTTAAAGCTCGGCTAGGCTAAACTAGGCAATCTTAGTCTAGGCTAGGTTAGGTTAAGCTAGGTTAGGTTCCGGATAGGCTAAGCTAGGCTAGGTTAATATAGCCAGGCTTACCTCATGCGAGCCAGAAGTTCGTTGTAGGATGGCTGGATGGTGATGTCTTCCTCCACACACACATCTCTGTAAGAGGAACACATACACACACAAACATCTCTGATAGAGGAACACAGGTTTGTAGCTCATGATGTACACATAATGAATAGACAAACTATAACAATTTTAAAAGCTGAGCCAGCACTTTCAAACACAACAACGTAGAAGACACAAGGCTTTTCAGATGACAATATTAAGGTCACAGTATAATACTTTGAGCATTGTCAACTACAGTGTCAAATTAAAGTACAAAATCCTCTCCATCTCCTCCCTTAGTCCTGAGCATACTGTGCTGATCTATTTCTATGCAGTTGGATTAGGATCCTGAAATAACTGCCGTGCACTCGAACACTAATTCAGGATCTGCCAATGAAGAGAGAAAAGAGGCTGGAGCTGGAACACAATGTATCAGTGCACGAGGGGGTGAAGGGACAACAGAGCAGATGAAACCACCCATAGAAACAAACAGAAAGAGTGTAGAGGTTTAAAGAGCATTGTCAGGCACTGATAGGCCATTACTGGTTCACGTGAAGCCATGCCACAAACATCAAGTCAGCCACAAACATCCACTAAAACAATGAACACAAAGATACACACACACACACACACACAACAATGTACATCTGAACTGACGCCCAAACACATACACACACACACACACACACACAAAAACACACGAACATAAGCACACACAGACACACACACACACACGCACACACACACACCTGGTGTCTACCCCAGAGGGTGAGAGCAGGTAGCAGCGGAGGCAGCTGTAGCAGCTGGCAGAAGTGGCCACGCCCCCCTCGTCCTCTGGGAGGGGCTTGATGACCTTCACAAAGGATTCTGGGAAAATGCCTGTTTGATTGTTCACCGTGCCCTGGGAACAGAATAGGGTTGTGTGATCATGTGATCTGAAGTTCCAAAAGCACATTCCAAGTCGCCAGCTTGGTACCTCTTGACCTGAATTATAGAATGACCAAGCAACCAGTTGTTATTACTGTTAGTGTAATGATGAAAAAGCACTAAGATGGCGGCTCGGAATGTGCACGACATCATGTGAAACCCTCCTATAGGATAGAACCGAATAAAAATAGAACAGAACAGAACAGATGAGAATAGAGTGAGGGTGATGAGAGAAGAGCATTTTGGATATCAAAGTAGAACAGGGGGGATAGAGCTGACTAGATAGAGATTTCCTTTTTAATCGTTATTATTACAATTACATTATTATAACTAATAATGATGAACTTCCTGTTAAATTTGCCTCACGTTATACCACTGCATTGCAGTGCATTGATTACACAATGTTAACACAACGCTCTCTCACTTTCTCTCTGGCGCTCTCTTTCCCAATATCTCTCTCTGTCTCCCACTCTTGCACTCCTACCTCTGTTAACATGCCCACACATCTCTGCCGAAAACAGTTCTTCACCTTTTTGTGTAATTATTTCAGGACAGTTTAGTTACTATACTGTGTGTGAGTGTGTGTGTGTGTGTGTGGGGAGGGGGGGGGGGGGGGGGGGGTTGTGTGTGTGTGTGTATGCGTCTGTTTGTATGTGTATGCTTGTGTGTGTGTGTGTGTGTGTTTGTTTGTGTGTGTGTGTTTGTTTGTGTGTGTGTTTGTGTGTGTGTGTGTGTTGGTGTGTGTATGTGTGTTTGTGTGTGAGACCTCTCTCTTCTCTCCGTAGAGTATCATCTATTTATTTATTTCTTGTCTTTTTTGCAAAGACATGCAGCTCTATTTTGATTTCAGTCAGTTTGTGTTTGGTTCAGTGATCCATTGCTCACAGGGCTTGCTCTGCTCCTCAGTTTAAAAAGATCTGCTGCCCTCCTCATGTCCATCACTCAACTCCCTCTCTCCTCTATCTCTCCCTCTTGCTGTCCCACTCTCTCTGTCTCGCGCAGCCTGGCTCGCTCTCTCTTCCCCTCTTTCTAGCTCCCTCCCTCCCCTCCCTCCTTCCCTCTCCCCTACTCTATCCCCCACCCTCCCCCCTACCTCGCCTGAACTCTCCAAAATCCTCCCTCCCTCACCCACTCTCTTGCTCTCTCTTCCCGCTCTTCTTCTCCCTCTCACTCCCCCCTCTCTCTCCCACTATCCCTCTCCTCCCTCCCTCTTTCCCTGTCACACTCTTTTTCCCTCTCCATCCCTCTCTACCTCCTACTCCCACCTGACCACCCTCCCTCCCCCCTCTCTCACCCACTCACCCTCTTCCTCTCTCTACCTCTCTCTCTCCACTCCTCCTCTGCCTCTCTCTACCTCTCTCTCTCCACTCCTCCTCTGCCTCCCTCTACCTCTCTCTCCACTCCTCCTCTGCCTCCCTCTACCTCTCTCTCCACTCCTCCTCTGCCTCCCTCTACCTCTCTCTCCACTCCTCCTCTGCCTCCCTCTACCTCTCTCTATCCACTGCTCCTCTGCCTCCCTCTGCCTCTCTCTCTCCACTCCTCCTCTGCCTCCCTCTACCTCTCTCTCTCCACTCCTCCTCTGCCTCTCTCTCTCCACTCCTCCTCTGCCTCCCTCTACCTCTCTCTCCACTCCTCCTCTGCCTCCCTCTACCTCTCTCTATCCACTGCTCCTCTGCCTCCCTCTGCCTCTCTCTCTCCACTCCTCCTCTGCCTCTCTCTCTCCACTCCTCCTCTGCCTCCCTCTACCTCTCTTTCTCACCTCAAGCCAGTCTGCGTTGACTCTCCTCAGCAGGAAGATCACATCTCCCGTCTTCAGACTCAGCTCCAACTTCCCGCTGCCGCGAAACTCAAACATCACCTGGACCGACACACGCACACACATACAGACACACACACACACACGCGCGCGCGCACACACACACACACGCACGCACGTACAGACACACGCATACGGAGGACACAACACAGTGTAAGTTACACACACACAATCCACCACACTCCAGGAAACAAGACTTAAACTACGTGTAGAACTCATTACCCAAAATAAACTCCCACCGAGGAGCGGAGAGGAGAGAGCCGGCCGGACGGAGAGACGCAGAAGGAGAGAGAGAGAGAAGGGAGAGAGAGACCACGGAGTGTTTGACGGAGGGTGCAGGTGAGTCTATGGTGATTGACAGGACTTTGAGGTAAGAGAGAAGGTGTTTGTGTGTGTATTCGATGGAGAGAGCTCAGAGAGAAAAGCATTTTTGAGATGTACTTTGAAAGTGAAGTGATTGAGCGTGATTGTAAATGAAAACGGCGGAAGTATTAAACACTCTGACAATGCACAAGAAATGCCAGCTTGCATGTGTACTTGTGTGTGTGTGTGTGTGTGTGTGTGTGAGAGTAGGACAATATGGCAGTTTGAAGTGTGTATCTCTGATATTCTCTCTGTGTTCAAACTAATGAGATGAATTTAAGTGAATGAATATGTGCGTGGTGGTCTGTGTTCATGTAGTTGTCCATGTTTACTGTTCATTTGTATTTATATTACACTGTTATTTATACAGGCTTACACAAAGAGGAGTTTATGTACAGATAGGGTCCTTTATGTTTAGTCAAGTGTTTGCGTGAGTGTGTGTTTGTGAAACAGAGGGAGAAAGAGATGGAGAGAGAGAGAGAGAGAGAGAGAGAGAGAGAGAGAGAGAGAAAGTGCACAACGTGTTAAACTATATTTTCACGTGTGTATTACGTGAGTGCAATTGAAACCCAAAACATTAAAAATGAAAAAAAACATGCCTTTACGGATGGAACACACACGCACACGTCCAAACACACACTCATTGTCCAGAAAGATCTACTCTACTCTGACATAGACAAGACGACGCTAGCCCAGGAAAGCCGTGAGTCACATCACGACAGTTAGGAACAACGCTAGGAGATAAGCTCACAAGGCGCCTAGCGGTCCTTAGGTTAGTAGGGCCATTATGGTGTGGCTGTGAACCTCCAGCCTCGTCTCTGTTCGCTCCATTGTGGCAGCAGATGAGACTCTTGCAGACAAGTGATGGAGTAGCACACTATAGCATGGGTACACACACACACACACACACACACACAAACACACACATAATGACCTACACATACACACACAGAGAGAAGGTGTTATTAACTATCCAATGAAGTGTTGAAGAAGAAAAGGAGACAAAGAACCGAGAGAGTAGGAGAAGGGATGGCAGCACAGTGAGAGAAGGAAAGAGTGAGAAAGAACACACCTGCAGGGTGGAGGAGGAGAGAAACAAAGAGTGGAGGAGGAGGAGGAGGAGGAAGATAAGCTGACAAGGATAGAGGAGAGGAGCAGAGAAAACCATGGATGTCTTGTCTTAGTAACAACAGGAGAGTAGAGGTGAGAGAGGAGAGGAGAGAGGAGAGAGGAGAGAGAGGAGAGAGGAGAGAGGAGAGAGGAGAGAGAAGAGGAGATGAAATGATTAAATGAGATGGGAAGAGTAGAGGAATGGCGTGGATAAGATGAAATGAGAGAAGAAAATAGGAGGAGAAAAAGGAGCCGTGATATTACCACATATAGTGAATATTTGTAAGTGGAATCAGTTCAGTGTGTAGGAGGACAAGCTGCTTCTGACTATTTAAAGTCCATGCACTATACTACACCAACACACTCAACTACACTCTACACCACACTATACTACACCGTCACACTCAACTACACTCTACACCACACTATACTACACCAACACACTCAACAACACTCTACACCACGCACTATACTACACCATCACACTCAATTACACTCTACACCACACTACACCAACACACTCAACTACACTCTACACCACACTATACTACACCAACATACTCAACTACACTCTACACCACGCACTATACTACACCAACCCTGTGCGTGTGTGTGTGTGTGTGTGTGTGCGTGTGTGTATGTGTGCATATGTGCATGTGTGTGTGTGTGTGTGTGTGCATGTGTGTGTGTGTGTTAATGAGAGTTGGGCCAGTAGTATCTTAATGAAGCAGGGACGGATAGAGCTGGTTGGATTACCAATCCACTGAGACACACACACACACATGCACACACACAGACACATTCTTCGTTTGAATACTGAGTCGATGAGCCACAGGGAAGGGTGTGGGAAAGTGCTGAACTGATACGCTCTGAAAAACCAGAAGTAGTACTCTCTCCATCTCTCTCTATATATCTCTCTCCATCTCTCTCTCACACTATCTCTCTCACTCTCAATTTATAGTCTCTCTCTCTCTCAGTCGCAATCTCTCTGTCGCTCTTTCTCCCTTTTTATCTCTCTCTCTGCCTGACAACCTCTTTCTTCCAGTCCTTTTCTGATTCTCTCCATCCATAAAATAGCCTCTTTATTCCCCTCTCTATCCCTAACAGACCCAACCATAAACCCCCTGTTGCAATACAGTGGCATCAGGTGCACAGCCTGCTGTACTTTACACAGGATTCATCACATGAACTAACTAACATGGAAACAGTCCTACTGCTACCTAGAGGTGATTCAGACTGTAAATCTGTTCTATGAGTATTATTGCAGGCAGATAACCATGTCCCAGTCCAGCACTAAACAAGCATTTAGAACATCGTGATCTTGTCCCTATTTATGCCAAATAACACACACACACACACAAAACACACACACACTTGCTCTTTTTCTTTCTCTTTTTCTTTCTCTTTCCCTCTTTTCACACACACACACACACACACACACACACACACACACACACACTCTTTGCTTTTTCTTTCGCTCTCTGTTACACACACACACACAGTTTTCCAGGCCAGGTATTTCTGGTGGGTGGCACCGTGGGGGCCCCCCAGGTTAGGGTCTCTAACTATAGCCCGTCTGGCCCCTGGGGGTCAGCCAATCCTCTAATCCAATTAGACTCCCCCTTTATAACGAGATCATAAGTCCCCAGCTTGTTAGGCCCTGCAAAGTCACACCTGCTTTTTCTCTGGTAATATGATGTCCTATATATTAATATCTCCATATCTATGACTGCATGATATATATATATATATATTACACATACATACATACATACATACATACATACATACATAGACTCATAGCCATTGGCATTTTAAAACGACTTGTTGAAAAGATTCAACAGACTGCAGTTTGAAGCAATAGCTATTAACTATTTACAACTGTTTCAGCCCATCAAGAAACAGGTCATTAAGGAGCATGAAACACGTTTCTCAAGAATGGATATGTGCAAGGTGAAGACACACCCAGAGCCTTTAGACAAAAGGACAGGCTCCCAAGCCAAGACAGTAGCCACTTAGTCATATAATGTTGTTTGATGGGTTCATCACAGACAATTTAAATCAAATGTTAGTTCTAAAAGCTAAATTATAAAGTGTAGCAAGTGTGTTTACGTTCCGTAGCAGTAGAGACATTGAAGAGGGTGAAACGCTCAACAGAAACAATCGTTAAACACACAATCCTAAAAGGATTAAAGAACAAAGCGCTTGAAACACATTCATAAACGGTTGCCCGGGGCAGTTACTGTATGAGTAACACAAATCATATTCCCTCATAATTAAAAAAGAACCAACTGAAGTAGGTTCAGTTTGAACTGCTGTGAAAGGTGCTTTGTTTAATAACAGTTTTCCCATAGGAAATGCCAATTTGAATGTGGCCTCTAAATGGGCTCTCAAACAGTTACGAGTCAAATAAATACGATAACAAACACACACAGACGAGTCACGAGTGTACTGTGATTTCTGAAACAAAAAGGTGAAAAAGATAAAGAGTGAAAGAGTCCAACAGACAAAGAAAGGAACAGAGTAACAGAAGTAAGGGAAGGCTTGAGTGTAGAAGCTGTGAGTGGGCTGCTTGGTGGTTTGTTTTACTGTGTGTGTGGGAGGGGTGGGAGGCAGTGAGAGGTAGGACAGGAGAGAGAGAGAGAGATAGTGGGAAGTAGAGAGAGTGAGAAAACCGAAAGCTCAATACAAGCAATACAAAATACCAAAATGTTTGTGTGTAACTTTGCATTGGTTTGTGAATGTGTGTGTGTGTGTGTGTGTGTGTGTGTGTGTGTGTGTGTGTGTGTGTGTGTGTGTGTGTGTGTGTGTGTGTGTGTGTTCATGCAGTCCATTTACTCACGGAGATAGATGGAAAGACAGAGAAATGGAGAGAGGATAAATAGAGAGGAGGAGAGACAAAGATTATAAATGGAGTAGCAGAGAAAAGAATGAGAAGACAAGAGATGGGGCAGAAAGGAGAGACGGAGCAGGGGAGGGGAGATGGAGAGACACAGAGAGAGAGGGAGGAGGAAAGGGAGAGATGGAGCAGGGGAGGGGAGATGGAGAGGAGGAGAGACACAGAGAGAGAGGGAGGAGGAAAGGGAGAGATGGAGCAGGTGAGGGGAGATGGAGGGAAGGAGAGACACAGAGAGAGGGGAGGAGGAAGGGGAGAGATGGAGCAGGGGAGGGGAGATGGAGAGACACAGAGAGAGAGGGAGGAGGAAAGGGAGAGACGGAGCAGGGGAGGGGAGATGGAGAGGAGGAGAAACACAGAGAGAGAGGGGAGGAGGAAGGGGAGAGATGGAGCAGGGGAGGGGAGATGGAGAGGATGAGAGACACAGAGAGAGGGGAGGAGGAAGGGGAGAGATGGAGCAGGGGAGGGGAGATGGAGAGGAGGAGAAACATAGAGAGAGAGGGGAGGAGGAAGGGGAGAGACGGAGCAGGGGAGGGGAGATGGAGAGGATGAGAGACACAGAGAGAGAGGGGAGGAGGAAGGGGAGAGACGGAGCAGGGGAGGGGAGATGGAGAGGATGAGAGACACAGAGAGAGGGGAGGAGGAAGGGGAGAGACGGAGCAGGGGAGGGGAGATGGAGGGAAGGAGAGACACAGAGAGAGGGGAGGAGGAAGGGGAGAGATGAGCATGTGAGGGGAGATGGAGGGAAGGAGAGACACAGAGAGAGGGGAGGAGGAAGGGGAGAGATGGAGCAGGGGAGGGGAGATGGAGAGGAGGAGAAACACAGAGAGAGAGGGGAGGAGGAAGGGGAGAGACGGAGCAGGGGAGGGGAGGGGAGATGGAGAGGAGGAGAAACACAGAGAGAGAGGGGAGGAGGAAGGGGAGAGACGGAGCAGGGGAGGGGAGATGGAGAGGAGGAGAAACACAGAGAGAGAGGGGAGGAGGAAGGGGAGAGATGGAGAGCGAGGGGATAAGGAGAGATGGAGAGGAGGAGACAGAGAGAGAGGGGAGGAGGAAGAGGAGAGATGAGAGGAGGAGAGACAGTGCAGATGGTTTGGAAGTGACAGGACCAGATCAGTGGAAGAGAGAGAACGAGGAAGGGAGTGGAGAAGAGAGAAGACGAGAAGCCTTGGGGCAAGGAAAGGAGTGATACTTGATGAACAAAGTCTCTATTATTCAGTGCTCCTTGTGAGTGTAAGAGGGTTGTGTTGCCTGAGCGCATGTTGCCTGTGTGTGTGTGTGTGTGTGTGTGTGTGTGTACGTCGAGTGTGTGAGTGAGTGAGTAAGGAAGTGTGTGTGTGAATGTGTGTGTATGTTTGTGTACGAGTGAATGAGTGAGGAAGTGTGTGAGTCTGTGTGTGTGTGTGTGTGTGTGTGCGTACGTGCCTGTGTGTGTAGCATGTTGTGGGAGTTAACTGTTGGGTAACAGGCTGAGATGTTGGCATTTTGCGTCATCATGGCGATTGGAAACAATGACCTCAAACATTCCCCAACAGTAGATGTCAGACCACATTGTTACCTCAGCTCTAGGGGACGAGAACAGGTCCATCTTGGGTTGGATGGCTTCACTCTTACTGAGAGAGAGAGAGAGAGAGAGAGATACACAGAGACAGAGACAGACAGACAGACAGACAGACAGACAGAGAAAGAGTGAGAGAGAGAGAGAGACGGAGAGTAAGATAGAGAGACAGAGAGAGAGATAGAGAAAGGGAAGGAGGGAGGGGGAGAGAGAGAGGTGCATAGAGAGGGAGGGCGAGAGAGGTAGGGATAGAGAGGGAGAGAATAATGAAACAATTAAATACGCAGTTCAGTTCCATGAAGATTGCAATGAGGAAATTCCCCACTTCCTTTTTACAAGTCCAAAACCCAAAAGTAGCTTGAGAAAATGTATTTCTCAAGGTATGATTTCAGTAACAAAAGGAGAGGAAGTGGCAAAAGATTATTATTTGCCTCACATCTTGTGAAGAGAGTTCCTGTTGAACCACACCTGCTGTTAGGTGAGTGTTGGGTACTGGAAACCCTGCGCTCTAAAACAGGAAGTGCACCTAGGAAGTGTGTGGAGAATGTCTGTGGTACACAAAACCAGACCGGAATTGGTGATCGTTTCGTTAAAACAAAAGTTCTGTGCGTTGTCAGGCCACAACCAACCTCCTGTGACCCATTTTAAAGGTCCAGTGTGTAGAATTTAGTGGGATCTAGCGGTGAGGTTGCAACCAATTGATTACCACTATCTCCCCCCCCCCCTACCCCCCACCACACACACACACATACACACATACACACACACACACACACATACACACACACCCTTTCAAAGACTACGTTGGCCTGTACTGTCCTGTGTTGTGTAATGTGCCAGTTGGTACTTCCAAAATTATGTCATAGGCTATTACAGCAATAAGTAGCCATTTGACAAGTGATGAGGTTCCTTGATAGATCTACTTATTGTATTTTGTTATTTAGTCTGTATTTGTAAAACTATAGGTCATAGCTTGCAAGTAAGATAGTGATTATGACTGTCAAGTGGCAGTGAACCCAAAATCGTATTTTTGTTGTTGGATTAAACATGGTAATATGTCATATTTGATCATCAACAATGTAATCTTTGCAATTTTGTCAGTGTTACTAAATAAGACCGTAATTTAGAGAAAACAGGAGTAATATTCAGTTTCTGGCATATTCCAAACCGTTTGTGAACATTCTACCTTGCTCCGAACACAGTTTGTCTTGATGTGTGTGTATAGTTTGGTATAACACCAGAGTATGTGGCGCATTTCCCATACAACATTGCTGATTATAACGCTCATTCAAAACAACGGTACAAAATAATGATCAAAAAGGTTGCCGTGGGTTGAAACCATGGGGATAACCCTCCCCCACCCCCTCCTTCCAAGAACACTTAACCCAGAACACTTAGCCCAGTTTTTTTGAATTTCAGCTGAAACAGGGGGTTGGTTTAAAATGTTGATTTAAAGTAGAGAGAGCAGTTTGTCCAATACTCAACCTCTACTAAGTACAACCTCAATATCAAAAAAGCCAATTTTTCTTTGAGTCTCCCCATTTACCCACAATGGTCCTCTTCTATACCATCTCTCTCTCTCTAACCATATCCCAAACACTGTCTCACCATCTCTCTCCTTCTAACCATCTCTCTCATGCTCTCTCTCCTTCTCCCTCTAACCATGTCCTTCATGCTCTCTCTCTCTCTCTCTCTCTCTCTCTCTCTCTCTCCCCCCCTCTCTCTCCCTCTCTCTCCCTCTCTCTCTCTCTCTCTCTCTCTCTCTCTCTCTCTCTCTCTCTCTCTCTCTCTCTCTCTCTCTCTCTCTCTCTCTCTCTCTCTCTCTCTCTCTCTCTCTCTCTCTCTCTCTCTCTCTCTCCCTCTCTCTCTCCCCCTCTCTCTCTCCCTCTCTCTTTCCCCTGTGGCTGTCCATCTGGCCATTCTACACAACCCTTGATTCACCCTCCCTTCCTCCGTCCCTCCGTCCCTCCGTCCCTCTGTCTGCCCTCACGCCCCTCTGCTGAAGACGAACACCCCTCCCAGTTGGTTGAGCAAGCGGGGCGGACGCTCCTTTCCTTACAATTTGCGCGTGGGGGGCCGGAGGCGGCGCAGGACTCGGGGGAGCTGCTGGCTGTCCTGGTCCGTCTGGTAGAAGAAGATCCTCATGGCGTCGTCCAGCAGCAGCCACGTGGGGAGGCTCAGCAGCCTCTGGGACACAGACACACCGTCACGCCCGGTACATGCACAGCGTAACCCGGCGAGGCAGCGTCAGCAGGTTAACGCCCGGTACGTGCACAGCGTAACCCGGCGAGGCAGCGTCAGCAGGTTAACGCCCGGTACGTGCACAGCGTAACCCGGCGAGGCAGCGTCAGCAGGTTAACGCCCGGTACGTGCACAGCGTAACCCGGCGAGGCAGCGTCAGCAGGTTAACGCCCGGTACGTGCACAGCGTAACCCGGCGAGGCAGCGTCAGCAGGTTACAGGTGTTGTGTACAGGGTAGGGATTAACACTCAATCATAACTGGGTTAGGGTCGGTGGAAGAAGCGACAGGCGCGCTAAATCCAACCTGGAATGTTTGGAAACGAGCGATGGATCAACAGTTCATGTTCAGTTCAGTTGGCAGTGTGTGAGTGTATAGTCTTAGCGCACAGTGGGAATGTATGAGTGTGTGAGTGTATATTGTTAGTGCAGTGTGTGTGTATGACTGAGTGAATGTAACAGTGAGTGAGCGTATAGTGTTGGTGTACAGTCTGTGTGTGTATGACTGAGTGAATGTATCAGTGAGAGTGTATAGTGTTAGTATACAGTGTGTGTGTGTGTGTGTGTGTGTGTATGACTGTATGAATGTATTAGTGTGTAGTGTTATTGTAGAGTGTGTGTATGACTATGTGAATGTATCAGTGTATGAGTGTGTGAGAGTATTCACCTTCATGTAGGTGTTGAGTTCTGGAATTCGGCTTTCGGCGATCTCCTTCTTATTGCCGATGTAGACTTTACCTGAGGTAACAGACCTGAGATCAGTACACAGACTTTATGGATATCATGCCAGAGATGACAACAGACCAGAGATCAGTACACTGAGGTTATGGGTATCTTGCCAGAGAGGACAACAGATCTTAGATCAGTACACACTGAGGCATCAGTGCACTGCGTTCAAGCTCTTTAAACATTCCCAGCTCTCTGGAAGGCTCATGATGACACAACAGAAGCACCATAGTGTTTCCAGTGGTGATAGCTCATGTTGATAACATGTTGATCTATTTTATTACACTTTAGTGGTTCCAGTGGCAGTAGCTTATTTTAATAACGTGCAGATCTATGTTATTACACTTTAGTGGTTCCAGTGGCAGTAGCTCATCTTGATAACATGCAGACCTATGTTATTACACTGTAGTGTTTCCAGTGGCAGTAGCTCATTTTGATTACATGTTGATCTGTGTAATTGATGCTAATACACAGTTTTTACGGCATACATATGTGTACAATACACAGCAGGTTACTTTACAAACTAAAGAAAGAAGAAATGGAAGAAAAAGAAAGAGAAAGAAAAAGTAGGAAGGAAAACATACAAATAAACCACGCCCACATTGCTTTTCTCATTCATCACACAAAATGTTTCGCATAGCCTTCATCTGCAGATATGTCAGCGAGTTGAAAAATAAGTTTGCCAAGTCTTCAGCATGAAGTATGCAGGCTGCTGAAGGCAGCAATTGGCCGTGAGAGAGAGAACAGACCTGAGCCCTCTGGCAACAGCAGGTGAACAAGTCTGTGTTAAAACAACCTCCATCGCTGGCACTCACCCAAATATTTGCACAGTAGGCGTGCGTTGAATCTCAATAAGAAAGGTGAGGACATGTACCAGAGATAACTTCGTCTTCAGCTCAGCCCCTGTCTGGAATGTCCTGGCATTCACATTTATAAATCACATATTCAATCATCTGACCCACAGTGAGTCAGATACATGTTGTTAGGGAGCAGGTAGGGTGCAGGGCAGTGATGCTCAACTGGGGGGTCGCGACCCATAAGTGGGTCACGAGGGTGTTTTGAGTGGGTCACAGCGCATATGCCAAACCTTAATCTTAAGGCTAGACCAGTTGAGAACACTGGTTTAGGGCATCTTGCTCAAGGATGCCTACAGGTAGACTGGGGACACTGGGGGATCAAACCCAGAACCGTTTTGCTTCCTAATCATTAGACTATAGGCATGAGTAATGGAACTCATTGTGGACAAACAATACCTTACATTCACAATAGACTCTCCCAAGAATGCAACTACCACAGATTGCATTGGGTATGGCCTTGTTAAGTTCACACACACACACACACACACACACACACACACACACACACACACACACACAGCGCAGACGGCAGAGCATCTCGCTCTAATCGATGCAGACAGTGATGGCGGCCGCAGACAGAGAGGCTCATGGGAAATCAACATAGAGAGTACAGGAGGAGAGCCAGGGTTCCTCAGACAAGGGCAATCAGCTGATGTCTGAGGCGCCAGGGATCACAAACTGTTTAGCGTCCAAACATTGACTTGCCATTTATTACCCGTTTTCAATCTGAAGTCTCTCTCTCGCTCTCAAATCCCCTCACCCATCTCCCTTTCTCACCCGTATCTCTCTCTCTCTCACCAGCTCTCTATTTCACTTCCCACTCACCCATCTCACTCTCTCAGCCTCTATCTCGGTCTCTAACCTTCTTTTCCCCATCGTTCCTCTCCTTCTCTTACCCTCTCTAGCTCCCATTCCCCCTATCACACGTCCCCCTTGGGCGTTCATCTGTCCACTTGCACATCTCTCTTTCCCATGTCCTTCCTACCGTCTGCTCACTATTTAGCCCTCACTTTTATCCAAAGTCACTTCCACAGACCTTTGTATATATTTGTATTTATGATCTCATTAATGGGCAGGTAGGAGGGAAGGCATCCTGCTCAACCATGCCCTCAGGTAGGCATCACCCCTTGTAGGCATTGGGGTTGGGGCCCAGAACCTTTCTGAGTCAAACTTCCTAGAGTCTAGGCCCTAGACTCTAGGGTGTTTGTACCATACCTGTAGGCGACCCCACCCAGATATTAGTACATGTTTCATTAAGTCCTTCAAAGGCACACCAACACACACACACACACACACACACACACACACACACACACACACACACACACACACATACATACATACATACATACACTCACACACACACACCCAGAGGCAGACTGACCGGGCAGGGGGGGCAGGATGCAGGTCTTGGGGGTGCTCTGGGGGTCTTCGGAGAAGTATTTGGACTCCAGGATCTGGTGGAGGGTGAGGAACTGGCGGTACCTCCGGTAGATCAGGTACTTACTCCCCCCCTTGTTCTTCACCTCTATCACAAACATCTGACATACACACAGGGGCACACACACGTGCGCGCGGACAAACATACACACAGGGGCACACACACACAAACACAGGAGCACAAACACACAAACCCCCACACGTGCGCGCACACACACGCACATACAGGAACACACACACACACACACACACACACGGTGGCACACACACAGGGGCAAACATACATACATACACACACATTTAAAGACACAGACATACACACGCATGCACACACACATTCACACACAAACACACACACATATATATATATATATATATACACATACACACATAAATATAAAGACACACGCACGCAAGCACACACACACACACACACACACACACACACACACACACACACACACACACACACACAGGATTATGATAAATAGATGGACAGGTGTTACAACTGGAAGACAGACAGACAGAGAGGCAGTATGCTAAAAGACAGACAGACAGACAGACAGACAGACAGACAGACAGATCGTACATAGTAATAGATAAAGCCTTTCTTCTCCTCGATGTCGGCGATGCAGGCGCTGACTGGGACGTCATTAGGCAGTTGGTCGAAGTCACTAAATTAAGATGAACAATAAAAGAGCATCTTCACGATATGTATTTGGAAAGTTAACATTTGGAATAGCAGTAGTTGTTGTAAACAATTCATCCAACACGGCTTAAACAAATAATAAAATAAAGTAAATATAGTGACGCGTCAAGATCCCGTAGGCCTATCAAGTCACTACTGAGCTGTTTATTTGAAAGCCGACTAAAATTAACGTTTTCGAACTACCAAGCCGAACCAACCGAGTCACCTTACGAAGTTTTAAGGATCAGTTGGAGAGCGCACGAATAGGCGTACACTGGTCGCCAAACATAGTCTACCATTGCTATATATTTGTTATATATTTGTATTTGAATTGTCATTCCGAGCGCTCACCTCTCGTCCCGCAGCTGCTGAGGAAGCGACATGATGGAGCTTGCGGAGTACAAATCAAAAGTTAAATCAAATTTCAAAAACATACACCGATGTGCACTTGATAGTTGTTGTGTTTTTCTACGAGTGTTTTCACATTGCAATAACTGCGATTCGGCTTTCGTGCGCAATTGGGCGTAAATGCAGGAAGCGCCTGTTCCTTAAAAAACGGAGCAGGTCATTTGCTTTATCTATGGGTGGGTCTAACACAGCCGGTGGACGGACAGCAGGCCTGGTACCACTCTCAAGTCACACGCGCTTAACACACGGTACCCTACCTCTTAACACTCCTTAAAAACACACGCGCTTCCGTGCGTGCGTTTGTATACGTGCGTGTCTGCGGGCGTTGTCCATGCATGCACTTGAGATAACTGTGCATGACCTAACCAAACACTTCGCCACCGAATCGCTCACAGTCGCGTGCGTGGACACACGTATTACCCAATGTGTGTGGTTGGAAGCAGGTCGGTAGTGGATGTAGGATTTTACTCTGAAAGAGCCCATTCCGTGTTCCTAACAATGAAGATTTGAGCGTTGTAAAGTAAGAGAGAGCAGAAGAGGGCAATATTTCTTTTAACTTAACAACCTAAACCCCCCCCCCCCTCCCTCGTTTTGATGAAACGTAATTTTAATCCTCTGTGGTTTCGGCTAGGTATGACTTGGAGAGTGGTAAATGTTCAACACGTGGTTTATTCAGAGATACATGGTAAACGAACGTGCACTCTGGAGGTGGTTCATGAAGCATCTGCCGAATCCAGGTAAAATTCAGTCTATATTGGTATGGGCGGAAATAAGCCACGCCTACAGGGTCTGATTTACCCAGGTAAATCTTCAGTCTGTCTTGGCATGGGCGGAATGGTAAAGAAGTCACGGCTATAGGGTCTGATTTATCTCAAACCTATAACACTGTATAGGTGTTCTGTTGACCACTCTATGTGTAGAAGAAGAAGCTATTCAGAACTGGTGTTAGCACTACAAATATGTGGTCCAATGAGGTACTGATGTCAGCTTTATAACAGTGTGGTCTAAATAAGGCATATAATAAATTAATTTCAGTTTCAGTTTCTCAGTCAGTTTCATCCATAAATGAGCTGGGAGTGGTCTAAGATTGATGTGATGTGATCTCATATAGTGGCAGATCCATGCAACTAGAATAGCTGTATTCACAGATTATTTAACACTACAATTAACACAATGTAACACTAATAACTAATGACATTTGAATGATAGCTCTTATTTCTAAACCTACAGCACCTTTAAACAGTGTTTAATCATGTGGTCACTAGATGTCAGCAGATTGTCTTTGTTGCAGCAGTGTGTGTGTTTGGTTGTGTGAGTGCCTGCCTGTGTGATTGTTAGAGAGTGAGAGGGGAGAGTGTGTTAGTGTGTCTCATAAAATAAGGGTGTAATATGCACCTGGGTTCTTGTGTGTCTTTGAATGCATGTTTTTGTGTGTATGTGTGTGTGTGTGTGTGTGTGTGTGTGTGTGTGTGTGTGTGTATGTGACACAATGAGAGAATAGTATTGTGGCAACAATTTAGAGAAGTGTCGTATGCGTGTGTGTGTGTGTACTATGTCTTGTTTTACCTTTGGTCTCTTTTGAAGTGTCCTCCTGCACAGGCCTTGCAGATAACAGCACCACATACCTATATCCCACACACACACACACACACACACAGACACACACACACACACACACACAAAACACAAACATACGCAGACACACACACAGACACACACACACACATTGGTAGGAGAAGTGAGACAGAAAAGCACGAGAGCGTGGCACAGTGTTTGAACTAGTTACCATGGTAACCAGTTCAGGGAGGAAGTAGAGATGGAAAGCAGAAGCGAGGGTACAGTTATTAAACAAACGTCGCCTCAAACATTTCACCCTCAAGGGACTCAGCCAAAACGATTCTGCTAAACATTTCTGCCGCCTCGGCCACAACTTTGGCTCCAAGTTCGATTTTGTGGCCTTTTTTCTTGACACCAGAATTATTGAGGCGGGATGTATCCCAGACGTGCTTTTATTGATGATAAACCATATTGCATGTTTTATGCTCAGAAATATGGGTCTTCAGTTTCAGCATTCGTGTGTGAGATAGGATTAGATCTTCTTTATTGATTCCAGTTCCAAGGTCCAGGACCTGATCACCTGTCACTTTGTCTTCTCCCTGTCACACACACATGCAGACACACACAAGCATGCACACAAACTGAGTAATTAACTTTATTTCATTTTTTCTTTACTTTACTTTTCTCTTACTTTATAAGACGCCTGTATAATACAAAATAGTTTATGATTGATTCGATTTTTCTTATAGTGTCTTACATCATAGCTGATGCAAAGCCTGAATGGGCTTACACACTTATTCCAAAACATAAACAATGATCAACCATTATTCAAGGGGAACATTTTAAATAAAGCAACATCCCAAAATGTAACAGCATATTCATACTGTAACAAAGATAACGCTACACGCCACCTAGGTGGCTGCCACACTTCACCTAGGTGACTTTTACTGGGCTCCTCCGGACAAAGGACGCAGAGCGGTGATGGCGAAAGCATTGTTATTATAGACCTTTGTAGCGGCTGACACACGGCCTGGTGCTCCATGTCGCCATGCAGGAGATCTCTCCCGGAGTGTGTGTGGTGACGGCTGGTTTAACCTGTTGCACACTGATTACTCAATGTGCAACAGGTGTGCAGCCTCACCCAGCCCCAGAGTCCTATCAGACTTGGCCAGCTGAGGCTGCTTCAACCAGCCATCATCCACACACGCTCCCACACATACATTATTTATGAAAGAAAAATAAGGATAATCATGATATGTTTGGGAACATTTAAGTAAGGAAACAATGCATGACCTTTTTGCATTATCTCTCCATATGAATTGTACACATCAAGGGGACACCAGAATCCTCTGGCGTCTGACATTTCTATCTGTGTGCTGGTAGCGTGTTTTAGCACCCTGATTCAATCTCTGATCTACACACACATTGTCTCTCACAGAGAACAGCTCAGTAAGAAGGGCCTCTTTGTTCACCCAAAGACTCCTTCCTATCATGAGGAAGATACTGTCCACCCGCTCCAAATAAAAAGTTAATATGCTCCTGTTAATTTCTCAGAGGTGCAAGTATGAGCTACCTACAAGTTACAACTCAAACCCGTTCATATCATTCATCATCGCCCCCCACCCCCCCCCCCCCGCTGTCCTCTGCTTAACCCCCACCAGCACCTACCCCCCACCACCCTCACCTGAACTGAACACCCCTAGAACATACAGTATACCTCGTGTCTTCTACAATACAGTCTGTTTTATAGGGATGAGAAGGGAGCCCTTTAATGAGTTAATTGAAGCCTGTAGACACACAAATACACACACACACGCCTTCTCCTGCACTAACCCTCCTTTCCTTCTGTGTCCCTTCCGAAAACAGCAGTTTAGAGGTACACAGTGTGTGTGTGTGTGTGTGTGTGTGTATGTGTGTGCATGTCTGAGTGAGTGAGAGTGTTCTGTGCAAACAACCTTTCACATCTTCCTGTACACCTTCTACTTTCCCCTAATGCTACAGTCCCTCAAGTGTCCTGTCCTTCTATCTCTCTCACTCCTTCTATCTCCATCAACCACACTCTTTTTCTCCTCCTCCTCTCTCCTTCTATCTCTCTCTCTTTATATATCTATCGACTCTTCAACCTCTCTCTCTCTTTCTCCTCCTCCTCTCTCCTATCTCCATCAACTCCTAAACCTCAACCTCACTCTCGCTCCTCTTATTCTCCTTCTATCTCCATCAACTCCTCAACCTCAACCCCACTCTCTCCTCCTCCTCCTCCTCTCCTTCTATCTCCATCAACTCCACAACTTCACTCTCTCCTCCTCCTCTTCATCCTCTCCTTCTATCTCCATCAACTCCAGAACTTCACTCTCTCCTCATCCTCTTCCTCCTCTCCTTCTATCTCCATCAACTCCACAACCTCACTCTCTCTCCTCCTCGTCCTTCTCCTCCTCCTCTCCATCACATCCCTGATCGGTCCCCATCCTTCAGGAGGAGGAGGAGGAGGAGGAGGAGGAAGAGGAGGAGAGGACGATGAATGACTGAATGGCTGGAGGCTGACATCTTCCAGCAGGGAGTAGATTAATGGGCCGGGTCTCTCTGGGTCTTATCTGAGAAGAACCAGAGTACAGAGTCTATTTAACTGCTCCAGGGGAGTACAATGGGAGGAGAGGTGTTCTGTGTGCGAGTGAAAAGAGTTTGATTCAATCCGGGGATAATTAGGCTACAGTACGCTACACATGCATTCAACTATACCTCAGTGGTAGACATGTATTGTGAGTGTATTGTGGAGATAGATAGATTGGGTTGCTCGGCACTGTAGAATGCTTTTCCAAACCAAGCCTCACATGGCTAGACCAGACTACTGTAAGCAAAGGTATACAGACACTGTAATATCTGCATAGAAAGATTCAAGGACATAAAGTATGCTGTATTTTGGTGTACTTAACTATTTGTCTCCCAGTCAAAGGAACTGGATTCATTGTAAGTCGCTTTGGATCAAAGTATCTGCAGTGTGTTTTTGTTCTAGTTTTAGTGTGTTCTACAACATGCTTGTATACATGTAGCATGCTAATGGGTTGATCTTTCCGGTATTGTAGAGCTGGTGGAGATATGTGCTGACGTGTGTAGGAACTGTTTGCTCATCCATTCTGAGACTATGCAAACCATCCAGGGCAGGAGCCCTCTGTTGATGGCATGCAGAGAGGTTACACCCTCACTGCATGTTTGGCATGACAAAACACATTATGATATGAATTATTAGTTCAAAAGGTATCGCTCTCTCTGTCTGGATGTGTGTATAGAGATGACATGTGAATTGATTAATTAAAGTATTTTGATGTGCGTGCGTGTCCATGTTCAAAGAGTGTATGTCTGTGTGGGTGATTGTGTGTCAATACCAGTGCGTGTGTGTGTGTCACTGTTAGTGCAGATAGGTGTGTGTGTGTCTGCTATCACATCTTTCCCACCTGAAATAGGACCTGTGGAATGCGCTAAGCACACACACACACCAACGCAGGACACACACACACACACACACACACACACACACACACACACACACACACACAAACACACACAAACACACACAGGTACATTGATATTTAGTTTTCATATGAGACGAACACATTCAACCACCTCCTTCATCAACAACATGACATCTTAGCTTGTGGTAGCCTATCTCCTGGGAATTAGCTCAGTGCTGCCACCTGTGGGACCCTTCTGGTGTGCTGTCCTCTACTGGTTCATCCAGAGACAAATTAAATGTCCCCTATTTTACCAGCTGGTGTTATGTTTACTAGCCATTACAAGTCATTTCACAATCTATTCTCTCGTGACATTACACATGGGAGTGTCCACCCAGATGTATGATAGATAGATCATGGCTACTCAACATCACACCTGGTGGTAAAAATGGAGCCCTTTAAGGAGTTTGTGTTAACTCTGCCCCATCCCCAATCAGAATAGGTACAAAAACGGACGGATTGTTAAAGAGAGGACCGTTTGTTGACTCTCTCTCTCTCTCTCTCTCTCTCTCTCTCTCTCTCTCTCTCTCCCTCTGTCTCTCTCTAGTTATAGGAAAATGGCCATGATGGATCTGTTGAAAGCGGAGGATATCAAGAAGGCTCTTGATGCCTTTGCAGGTATGATGGCCGAATCAATCTCATTCTTAATTAAATTCACTGAATCTGAATTCAAAATGAGAACCACACGCTTACATTGCCAAATCAACAAAAACAAAGTTCACAACATCGTTAAATACATCTCTCTCCCTTCTCTCTCCCTTTCTTTCTCTACCTGTCTCCTCCTTCCACCAACCTCTCTCTCTCCCTTCTCTCCCCCCCTCGCTCTCTCTCTCCCTCTCCCTCTCCCTGTGTGTGCAGTGGCGGACTCGTTCGACCACAGGAAGTTCTTTGAGCTGGTGGGGATGCGGGCCATGGAAGCGGACAGCGTGAACAAGGTGTTCCAGGCACTGGATGTGGACGCCAGCGGCTTCATAGAGGAGGAGGAGCTGAAGTACATACACTACTGTACACCTGGAGAGAACCTTAGCGTAGTGAAGTCCATCGATTGATTTGGACTAAGACAAGACAGACCCACTGCAAGTCGACCACCCCGCCGTTGGGTTCTGGAGACACTGAAGACACCGACGTCAGACGTTGAGTTGGACAGAAACACAGACTCATTGGGCTATGATAACAACCTTGACCCAACCAATGAGACACAACCATAACCTGAGAGGCTGAGCATTGACCTAAAACTGAAACTAGAGGTTTCTTTTTCAAATTCTCAGCCAATTAAATGGGCACCTTAGAAAGTCAGAGGTTTCTTTTTCAACAGTTTTTGTCAAGTGCCGCCACCATTCCCTCCCCCTCCCCCACACACAGACACAAACACTAACACACACCCATACACACACACAAACACAACTAATGTCCCCCTCCGTCCTGCTCCAGGTTTGTCCTGAAGGGGTTCTCTGAGGACGGCAGGGACCTGACCGACGCGGAGACCAAGAGGTTCCTTGACGCTGCTGACAAGGACGGCGACGGGAAGATCGGCATGGACGGTACGGACGCCAGGGGGTACAGACCCCTTTTCTGTTAGGAAATGATCACGTTTTCCAGGGGGTCAGGGGTCAGGTGGGTGAGGTCATCACATCTGACGCGGTTGTCCAAAGTTGATAAAGGTCACTTATGAGCAGGTAGGTGATAATCAGAGGTCAGGCATCTTCCTAAAGGCAGCATAAAGGTTCTGGGTTAAATTAATAATATCTGCAGGTAGACGGCGGACGTTGAGTTCCGAAACCAGAACATTAAGTGAATTTGGGGTTCTGAACCTATAGCCTAACCAGTGTAGTGGTTAGGGTCTTTGACTTCCAGCCAAAGGGAACTGGGTTCGATCCCAAATGTCCACATGTCGAAAGCAGACATCAGGAATTGGCTGGGAATAAAACAAAGAACCTTTAGGCAGAGAGGCAAACACCGAAAGGTTCGTCTGGGATCAGACACTCTCTAGACAACGTTATGTTCTGGGGTCCAACCTACACTTTCCTAACTCCGTCACTGATAACACTGCTTTGTGTCTTCCAGAGTTCCAGGCCTTGGTGCACGAGTAGTGGGCTCACCTGCAGCTGCCCCTCTCTCCACCCAGCATCCACCCATCTCCCTGCTCCACCTCCCGCTCCACCACGGAGAACCGCACATGCACACACACACACCTACCCACACCACCACCACCACCACCATCATACAGTGTCGGACCAGACCCAGGCCTCTCCCCTGACCGTGTGCTTCCAGGAGATGACCAACAGGGGGCATGTCTTTCCCCTTACAGACACACCACTGTCATGTTGAAATGGGAGAGATTTGTACACACAAGCTCTGAGGGTGGTTCCAGGCGTTAGTGGTGTGTCACGCTGCCTATGTTTACTAAATGCTAGATCCTGCTTCTAGATGTGATTTCAGTGAAGTCTGTCGTACCTGCAAGATGTTCCCAGTGGTTCCCTGGCTGCTCTCAAATAGAACTGCTGTCCCCTGCCTCAAATCTCTCCCTCCTCCTCCTCCTACTCTTCCTCCCTCTATCCCCCTGCTCACTGCCTCTTCTCCTCTGTATTCTCCATCTCTGCCTCCGTGCTGTGGCTCTCTGAAGAGAAACCATGTAGTGATTAAAGTGATGAAAATAAAAAGAGACAAAATCCGGCGCTGTTTGATGTTTGTTTACTGGAGTTCAACTGCAGCCCAAATTTAAATGAATAAACGCATACATATAAAAATACACGGAACGACATAAGACTGTGCTGCGTTCGCATTGCATCATGACATCATTGAGAGAATCACAAACAACAACAAGACAACTTCATATCGGCGGAGCTCTGCATCATTCCACGGCAAAAATATTGATACACATAATATATAGATTAAAGGAAGATGTCATTATGATATAGAAGCACTGTGTTACATTCTCTGGCGTTTGGTCTATTAGCTGTTTACAAGGTGGATATACGTTTATTTAAAATTAATGTTTTTAATGGCAAAACACAACAATCAGCCCACACTGAGCTAGAAACATAGACCACAGTCTCAAACCCCAACGATGATACGTATAATGTTCAATTATTGTTTTCTCATTCATATATTAACATATTGTACACTTAAGAGATGGCAAAATAATATGTTAACAATTATTTTGCCATCACCTACGGTATCTTATGTGATTTCCTGTTTACAGGAAGGGCACAATGCAATCATCATCGTCTCAGCATGTTTACACATAGGGGCAGTTTGCGAGAGATCCCCGCTTGGTATGGACACACACAGGTTTCAGATTTGTACCACATCCATTGTTTTTCACCACCTCCGAGAACAGGCGGAGACGTACTGACCGTGGTGCACCAGTTTGTATTGCTTTAGATAATGCTGTGAATCATGTTTAACAATAGAAATAGGACTCATTCAATCGTAAGAAAAGTAGGCACTGCATGGCAATGTTTTAGAGAAAATATGCTTCAATTAACTTGCTATATATTGGTTGACGATCATAAACGTATGAGCTAAGTACGTGACTTTACAAGACTTCCGTGAGACATTCGGTCTAGACGACATCCTTTCTCTTCATTCATTCGTAATGGACACAAAGACTTCAAAGCGGTTAAACAAGAATATAATTAAGATTAATCCTGAATTTAAATAAAACTCAAACCTTGAGTCATCTCAAATCCCTAAACTTGAAGTCATCTTAACAACCTTTGCCTTATAATTATTTGGATGACTCCCTTTGGTCAGAGTATAATACCCATGCTGGACTACGGTCAACTTGGAGCATGGGGTTGGTAACCAGGACTTGAAGGGGAACTGTCACACTCTGCTATTTTCTAATATGGGACAGTAATGCTTCATTTGCGTGTTGTGAAACAATCGCAGCCTGCAAGATCAACTGCAAGTTGGACCATTGTTGTAATTTTTTTGAATCGGACCAATGGACAACGCATATCCCGGAGCAATTACGTTGATGGTCAAACTTTACGCATGTTTTTTCTCGCGGAAACTAGGTTGATGTGGCAGAGGTTGCTGTCCTCTCTGATATTACAATATGGCAGTGCGTGACTTCTCCCCTTTAAGGAGGGACCTCCCTGAGGCCTGTCTGGTCTATCAGGCAGGCAGAGGAAGCTCCGTGATCACCAACCTCAGGCGGCAGGATGACAGAGCGATGACAGATCAAAGGACCCGTGGAGCTGATCTGTCATTGGTGGTGGTGGGGCGGAGCTTAACGGTGGCGAATGGGTTGGTCCCCCTGGAAAGGGAAGGGAATGAGAACTAGGCTTTGACACGCCTTGGGCTGGATTTTCACCACACAACGCTGACGATGAAGTCACACACGCACACGCACACACGCGTGCACACACACATATGCATGCACACTCACACACACAGCGTGGCAGTTACCTGGGAAAGAGGGGGTTTTCTGGGCCGGCTGGTGAAAGGTTCTGAGAGAGAGAAAGAGAAAGAGAAAGACAGCGAGAGCGAGAGGGAGAGGGAGAGCGCGGGAGGGAATGGGAGAAAGATAGAGCGAGAGAGCAACAGCGAAGGAGAGTTAGCAGAGTTAGCAGAGTAAGTCTCTAGCAGAGTTCACAAACTGAATATAAATCCTTTAAAGTTATTTGAGAAATAAATAGCAGCAATTCATGGACACTGATTAGAAACTACAAGGTACAGTCCTGCTATCTCCGGGTCATTGTACCCGCGTTACCTACCGCCTCGGGCAGAGGGGAGACGGGTCTGAAGTCCACGGACCCCTTGCTGGGACCCTGGAGGGGCGGGGGAGGGGGCGGTGGCGGGGGCAGCTCACTGTATCTCCTCCTGGCCGGGTAATTGGTCCCAGCGTCGGTGGCTTGCTCCACCCTCGGGGAGACGGGTCGCACATCCACCGAGGCCCGGCGGATGGGAGTGGCCGGGGGCGGGACATCGCCGTAGCTCTTGCTCTCTGATTGGTCGGCGTGGGTGTCAGCCGGGTCCAGAAGGTTGTTCATGCTGCTGCTCCTCACCGTGGTGTCACTGGGAGGGCAAAGGTCACATACCGTAACGTAGGACATTGTATATTGCATATTCATCCTGCAAGACCGAATCACAGTTTGATAAAGGCAATACTGATCTAATTGAATGTATATTACTAGCATTGTTCTGCTAATGGTTAGATAATTATCAGACTAAACATATGAATATGTAGCAGGAATAATATGACACTTGATTAATCGCTTTTGGTAAAATATGTTTCACTTCAACATGACTACAGTCCTTTCCTCCGTGTTCAAGGAAAGGTCAGTTAACATGAACCCTTTCCTGTTGACTGACAGCGTGGTGCGACATACCTGATGGCTAGAGAGTTGACCTGGTCCTCAACAGGGGCAACGTAAGCTGCAGGGAACCAGCCCTGGCTGGAACAACACAGAACCAATCAATAAAGAACAACACAACACAACACAAACACGACCCAACACAGAACCAATCAATACAGAACAACACAACACAAACACAACACAGAACCAACCAAAACAGAACAACACAACACAACACAAATACGACACAATACAGAACAACATAACACAACACAAAAACAACACAACACAAATACGACACAACACAGAACCAATCAAAACAGAACAACACAACACAACACAGAACCAACCAATACAGAACAACACAACACAAACACAACACAACACAGAACCAACCAATGCAGAACAATGCAAAACAACATAAACACAACACAGAACCAATCAATACAGAACAACACAACACAACACAACACAAACACAAAACAACACAGAACCAACCAAAACAGAACAACACGACACAACACAAACACAACGCAGAACCAACCAATACAGAACAACACAACACAAAACCAATCGATACAGAACAACACAACACAACACAACACAGAACCAATCAATACAGAACATCACAAAACAACACAAACACAACACAAAACAGAACCAACCAAAACAGAACAACACGACACAACACAAATATGACACAATACACAACAACACAACACAAAAACAACACAACAGAGAGCCAATCAATACAGCACAACACAACACAAACACGACACAACACAGAACCAATCAATACAGAACAACACAACACAGAACCAACCAATACAGAACAACACAACACAACACAAAAACAACACAACAGAGAGCCAATCAATACAGCACAACACAACACAAACACAACACAACACAGAACCAACCAATGCAGAACAACGCAACACGACACAACACAAACACAACACAGAACCAATCAATACAGAACAACACAAACACAACACAGAACCAATCAATACAGAACATCACAAAACAACACAAACAACACAACACAGAACCAACCAAAACAGAACAACACGACACAACACAAATACGACACAATACAGAACAACACAACACAACACAAAAACAACACAACAGAGAGCCAATCAATACAGCACAACACAACACAGAACCAATCAAAACAGAATAACACAACACAACACAGAACCAACCAATACAGAACAACACAACACAAGCACAACACAACAAAGAACCAACCAATGCAGAACAACGCAACACAACACAAACACAACACAACACGGAACCAACCAATACAGAACAACACAACACAACACAAACACAACACAGAACCAATCAATATAGAACAACACAACACATACACAACACAACACAGAACCAATCAATACAGAACAACACAGAACCAACCAATACAGAACAACACAAACACAACACAACACAGAACCAATCAATACAGAACAACACAACACAACACACAATAACTACAGATGATCGCACTTTCCTTTCACATGTTTACATGTTGCACAGTTACAAAGAGTTTTTTACCTGCACTAAAACTACAAAATCATCACTCACACACACACACACATCTACACACACACACCTACACACTGACACACACACGCAGTATGTTTACAAAGCAAAACACACATACGCACACACAAATACTTGCACCCACGACACACACACACACACACTCGTAGTGTGCTTGCTAGGCTAAACACACATACGCACACACAAATACATGCACCCACAA
>JACYXH010000810.1:1560000-1655000 GCA_026745465.1 Lota lota | reverse complement strand
TCTACTGAATTTTGCTGTATGTATTTATTCACTAATATCTTTTTTTTCTTATGTGTAATGTTTGTCTTTTATGACTGAAGCATGGGTGAAAGCCCAAGCCAAATTTTCCACTTTGTTGGACAATAAAGTTAATCTTGAACTGAAACACAGGTGCATTACACTCAATAACAATTACCCTCCATAACAATGTAGTTCCTAAGAACAACTAATCGTGTCAATCAAGCCCTTTACACCACCACCATCCAATCAACAAAAAAAAAACTCCTGGCGGTGGTGGTTCCTGACACGTGATAGGCTGCTGAGGACTGTCCAGCAACCGGGCCGGCTGCCAGTGTGGACTATCGCTTTACCGGTCTGCCCAGCTGCCCCTGTGACTGAAGACCCCTTCCTGAGTTGGATCAGCCTGAGAGGCACCATGAATAATACACAGCTCAACCAATTACCCCCTGCAACACTGCAGATAAGGCCGCTCCCCGGCCCACAGAGAGCAGCGGGGATGGGGGCTCCGACCAGCATACCCAATGAGCGAAACGGGAAACCACTTCTTCTTTCACAGCATGGAAAATGTGTAATTACCTGAATGTTATTGACTTCTCTGAAATATTTAGGTGTCTACGGTGTGGATGTGCACGGGTCTCGTTCTGACAGAAGTTAGTTCAGGTGTTAAAGGGATTTTTTGTGGTTTGTGTTACTTAGTGAAAGTACATATATATATATATATATATATATATATATATGTATGTTCTATATGCAGATGGTGCATGTGTTTATCACTAAGATGACTGAATATTGAATATTTGTTCATGTTGATTTCAACATTGATCTAAGATTTAAGTTTATTATAACAAATACAATACAAATGTAAACCACTGGTTATAGAAATAAAAAACATATCTGTATTATTAGATTTTAAGATTGATCTAAGGTTCAAGTTTGTCAAACTAATAATTTCGATATAAATAAATATAAATTAAATTATTATATATTATTTTAATAAATAAATTTAAATAATGTAAAACATTGGTTAAATAAATAATAAAAATGTTATTTCTAGATACCTAAATTGGGCTGTTCTGTTCTACTGCTGATTTATAATTACTTCATGGACAATTTCTTTATTTTGTGTGTGCGAACAAAGTACATGTTCCCACCTTGAAAAGCTGTGACATAGCTGTTCCCTAAAGTAACGAGATTCTGAAGTCCTGGGTTGAACTGGTCCATCAAGTTCTGGAATGAAGACAGAAAACAGACATGAAAAAAGGTAACCCATAACCCATGCACTATGATCCGTTTCCAAAAAGAATGTTTACCTGTATATGTATATCGAAACATATTATTACGTAAGAAGTAAACCGAAACAACCTTAAAAATACCTATATATATATATATATATATATATATATATATATATTAAAATAACAACACCAAGAATAGTTGAATGCACGTATAAAAAGGCCAAATGGCATGAAACAGAGAAGTTAATGTTCAGTCTTTTAAACAGTCAAGTACTCACCGAGTACACAGATAGGGTCGATTTGTGTAGTAGATCGCTGTTTCCAGACATGGTGACTGATCAAAGTTTTAAATAAATGCAAACTTGCTAAAAATAAATAATAAATACAAAAATGCTATGTCAAGTATGTCAACAAAAAGTTGCTGGCTTTTGACTTCTTCCCAGCGGATTCCAAGTCTAATTTGGGATGGTGAAAGTCACCTTCACTCAAGCACCAAGCAAAGTAATAGTAGTACTGCTCTGTCCATTTAGTTACTCTATGGCTATGATTTCTCTCTGGGCCCTTTTATGTCCAGCTGAGGCCGACTCATCAGACAGATAAAGTCACTTTATGACATACCTCCTCAGCATCTGGCGTGTTCTCCGCAAGACACGATTAAACTTGTCTGGCGAAATGATAACTGCACCTTTTTCTCTCTCTCTCATCTGTTAATGCAGCTGTGTACTCCTGTCTTTACCCACTTTGGGAGAGAGAAGGGAGAGAGAGAGCGAACGGGAGAGAGGGAGGGAGAGAGTGAAAGAGAAAGAGAGAGAATGGGAGCGAGAGGGATAAAGGTAGAGAGAGGTCTGAGAGAGACGTTGGCGCGTGAGAGAGAGAGAGAGAGAAAAAGAGAGAGAGATCCATTGGCAATGAGAGGGGAGGAGAGTAGCGAGGCAGGTGTCATAGATAGGGGCTACAGCCAGGTGAATAATTCATGGGGCCCCTGAAAGGAAAGGAGAGAGAGATCAGGCCAGCTGAAGCAACGCTGTGAGGTAGAACTGCAGAAACTCGCTGGAAAAACAGACCTGGGCCTCGATGCGGCAGAGCCATGTGATATCAACATAATTCTGTGATATGTAGATACATCATACACACAAAAGGGTTAGGAGTGGACATTGCACTGCTCGCCCGGGATTCTTTCAAAGAAGGCAAACGTCAGGGCAACCTATTCATCAACTGACGAATGAATACTGTGTTGTGTTCACTGACACACAACCAACGGTTACATAAGAAACCTTTTTTGATTAAAGCTACATGATTCATTCTATTCATGCAGCTACCAATAATTATTCCAGGTTTCAGGGGTTGTGATGCATATTAACTTTGGTAACTCATTCTATTAAAGAAAGAAGTCTGATTATATAAAAAGTTATATTTTTAATAAGATATTTAAGGAATACATTTGGAATATGCAGTGACTATAAATCAGACAGTTTGATTCCTGACTAGATAAATAGGGCCTCATAAAAACATTTGACTATATGACTAGAATGAGTTCTGAGTTTAAGAGCAGCAGGGGAGAATTAACTTTTCTGCAGAGTGAAGTTTGGATCTTGGATGGATCAACGTGTCGTGTAGCAAAATAAAATAAAACACTTGCTTTTCGACCTAAATGTTGGTTTATACCTATACTTAATTTGCCTAGTTGCTATATCAATTTACCTGCAATTCAACGAGTCTATTCAACTATCGACCAATCACAGCTCACCAAGACTCCTCTGCGGTCTCATCCTCTTTTAAGCTCCTCCCCCCTGAGCCAGTGTGCCCCCCAGTGTGTCTCCATTCAAGCCACGTCATTGTAGATGACCTCATCGTCCCCGGGTCCGCCCCCAGTTCCGGCCCCGCCCCCCTTCTCCTCCAGACAGCGGCTGACGGCCTGCAGCACAGTGGCCAGGCGGCGGTCCAGCGCCGCCAGGTGGGGCTCGGTGAGGAGGGGCGTCGTGGCAACGGACAGGGGGTCCTGGCCCAGGGACTCTCTCATGACATCGCTGAGACGGAAGTGAGGGAGCACCAGGAGGCGGAGCCGCAGCCAGGTGGAACGACGGATCCTGACAGAGAGAGGGAGAGGGAGAGGGAGAGAGAGAGAGGGGGATGGAGAGAAAGAGAGGGAGAGAGAGAGAAAGAAGGAAAAAGAGGAGAGAGATCGCAGGGAGAGATCGGATGATTACACAACACAAACTTGTTTCGTGCTGTGTCTCTTTTCAAATAATCACAATAACATTTACAAATCAGATTTACAAAAATGTTTGGGATTCAAATGTATTGTATCACAGCTGAATAGTTATTAATCAATCTTTAATCCTCACTTGCAGCACTGTGTGAGTGGAGCCAGGATAGACGTTTCGTCTTTAGAGTGGCGTCCGAATCTGGGAAGGTGGACAGAGTCAGTCTAACTTCATAAAGGGCAAATGTCCTAAGGCCATCCTCAAACATGAAGTATACAGATCCAGGGAATCCATTCATGAGCAGTTTGACTCACGCCCTGCCGTTGTCCAAGTGTAGCAGAAACGTGTCATTCCCAAACTTGTCGAAGGTCTCGTAGTGGTGTCGGTCCATGTTGCCTAGAAAAAAGGTTGAAATATTTAGCGTCAACTTCAGCAAATGAATATAGTTTCAAACATTACGATGAATATAGTTTCAAAGAGGATATGACAGCTGATGCCATCATATCCTGTTTGATGATAGTGAGCATCCGTTGAATAGCAACTGAATAACCACACTCCACAAAACACTTGAAAGTATTCTTTATTACAGCAACCTTCCCCATCTTTAATGAAAAAAACAACATAAAAAGGGAGTCCATAGGAGAGAATGCAGATACATTCATCATTTTGCACACACATACACACACACACCCCTTTGACCTTACAAACCTACCTTTATATTTATTATTACTTACTTTGTTATTGTTCTTGTATTGATGCTGCTATGTGACTGTTGAGGATCCAAGCCTAAGAATTTTACTCTTGCGTACTTGTACGTTAAGATGTAATAAAAGCAACTCTGATTCTGATTCTACAAGCACATACACTAAATTAACTGCACTCATATAGCGCTTTTCTAACCAGTGGCCAATCAAAGCGCTTTACAATTATTGCCCAATATTCACCCATTCAGACACACATTCACACACCGACGGCGGTGTCAACCATGCAAGGCAACAGCCAGCTCATCAGGAGCAGTTAGGGTAAAGTGTCATGCTCAGGGACACTCAGAGCCGGAAATCGAACTAGCAACCTTCCGGTTACCCGCTCTACCTCCTGAGCCACTGCCGCTGCCACTACACAACAAACATTACACAACATATGATAGACATCGTTGAACATGGATGAGTCCAGACAAAAGCTGTGGATCTAGACGTGAGTGCACATCAGAGAGTGCTGACCAGTCGGACCCTCCTGAGTCGACACGACCCAGGATCCAGCTCCGATGCCAGGGGCACCCAGGTCAGGAGCCCATGCCTTCCCTCCAAGCGGAGCGGGCAGCGGAAGACGCAGGACGAGGGGGTCCGTGCGTCGGATCCCAACGAGTCCGATGGGTCGGGAGGGGTAGCCTTTCCCCGGCGACTGTCGGCATGACGACCAACGATCCGCGGTGTGACGCGCAGCATGGGCAAGGAGCACGGCTGAGGGGACGCTGAGTCCCGCACGGCTCCCAGCCTTGTGTCCCACAACGCACCTCTCAGCTGCAGGCCGCACAGGTACACGCTGCCAAGCGCAGGAGCCGGAGGTGAGGTGTGGTCACTCAGCACCTGTAATTAAATTTCACGATTGGTCAGCCGGTGTATTTTTTACAAGCCTGAGAGGGTCTGGAGTGGGTCCGTCATAGCGGTTAGCCGGCTAGCTGTGCTGCTAACTAGCATGGTGGTTTCTGGAGGTACATCAAACGAAATATATACTTTACTGTTTCCACAAACGAATCAACAATATTGATTTGTCATTCATGGATTGTAGTTTGAAGTTGTGGGAAAATAAATTGTGTTCTAGGATGGAGGGGAAGGGCGTGTGAGCAGAGACTAGCCAAAACATAGGATTTTACTCCTGTTTTCTATAAAAGACGGTCTTATTTTAGTTACATTGACAAAATGGCAAACATTGCTATGTTGACGATCAAATAAGACATTTAACGTTGTCACATTTTGGGTTCACTTCTCCTATAAATGTGCTTCCTGCCAATGTAATGAAAGGTAACCCTATGATGGGGCCTCATCTGACCCCCAGGGAGGTTTCTCTCTATCTCCGTCTTTACCTGGAAGTCCAGAGTGAGGTGGCTGGGCTCGGTGTTCCGTCGCTGGGCCGCCTCTCTCAACACCGCCGCCAGGAAGCCCTGGGGGTTGGCGAACGCAGCCAGCCGGTAAGCGGCGGCGGGCGGGTCTCTCGCCGCGGCCCCGCCCCACAGGTATGTGGCGATGAGGTCCGCCCTCCTCTCTAAACGGGACAGGTCGCAATCGAGGAGATGATCGCAGCGTCCCTGCCGGCGCGATGCGTCCGCCGGTCCGCGGGGAGCGGACCGACGGACGCATCGCGCCAGCAGGGACGTCCGCAGACCCCTGAGCGCAGCCCACTCCGACCACAGGAAGTCCCGGATCGGACCCCCCGCCGAACCATCGGTTGTGTCGTCGCCGTCCGTGCGGCGAGCAGCGTGAAGGCGGTCGTTCAAAGCCGCGAGTCTCTCCCTGAAGGACTGACCGGGGCGGGCATCTGGGGTCCCGGAACGTAGTGGGACTCTCTCTTCTCCCATGGACGGCGTCTGGCTGAGGCGCAGCAGCGCGTTAAGGGTGTTGGACCGGGTCCGGAGAGAGTCCTCCGCCTGCTCGGGGCTGAGGCCCAACGCCAGGGGCTCGCTGTGGTCGGTCACGCTCAGGACACGCCGCTCCAGGGCGTGTAGGAGTCCTGCGGTGTCTGAGGGGAGAGAGCATGACGTGGAGGACCGGTGAGAGCAGACAAATGTGTTTACGCCTTTCTATTCGATAGTGTTTTGGAGTGGTCTAAGGTTATATATCAGTTGATATTCTAAACTAAATATACAGCCCTGTGTGTAAGTGTGTGTGTGTGTGTGTGTCTACCATGGTGGTCAGGGAGGGGGTCTATGATGCTGAGGAGACCACCAGGTCCCCCCCAGCAGGGCGGAGCCACCGGACTGAGGAGACCCCTGGCAACTCCCCCCACCTCCTCTAGGTCGTCGGGGTCCGGAACATGGCCGCCATAGACCACGCCCACTGCATCGGCAACAGGACATAAATGATGATGTACCTCGTTTTCCAATATCAATTGTATTTTGGTTTGCGCAAACTATAACACAATCAAGAGACACATTACACATACCCCACAAATATGGGGAGGGAATGACGATAATATAATAAAAAATAACGATGATAAATAAATGAAAAAAAAATATATAATTGTTTTAGTTCCTATATATATATATATATATATATATATATATATATATATATATATATATAAATGTATATTTCATATTGAAATTCCTCTTCATAATTGCCTCATTAATTCACCTACCCAGGTTCTCCAGAGCATCCATCTTGTCGTGGCAGTGTTCGGAGACACGCGAGAAGGCCTCCACCAGGGTCAGGAGGTCTCCATGACTCCTGGAGAGACAGAGAGATCCTCAGACACAGCACACACTCTTATCATGGTGCTATACACAGTAAACGCTCTACCATGATGTGACTTAAGGCTTCAGGACAGCATTTTGTTGGCCATCTGAAGATCTAGTATGATCTAGTTCGTTTTCATTTGCTTCACACTCAACAGAGGCTCCTGGGGTATAGTGAGTTTATATTTGCATGTATTTGATGGTGGGTACGTCGATATTAAGCCAAATCAGTTTAAAGGCACACACATGTAACATTGACACCAAGCATTTAAAATAGGTACTGCAGTCCAAATTCACAATATTTAAGAGTCCTACACTTCAAGTTGATTAGCTAATGTATACGTTTGCAATTTATATATTGTTTGCAAAATTCTAGGTATAGGCTGTCTCCATACTTCAGATGGAACTCCAAGATGAATCCGTGTTTCAGCACGGCTCTGGTGCTAAAACACGCTTTTCCAAAAGAGGACGAGACTATTATGTTTGGGTAGAATCCTCACCAGCGGTCGCCCACCGCCCCAGCGCCCCCCCGTCCTGAGGGCAGGAGGACTCGTCTCTGCAGCAGGACGGCGTGCAGGAGGGCACAGCGGAGAAGGTGGGGCGGATCCAGGCCACCGGGTGGGGTGCCCGTGGGGGGGTACATCACCGTCCGCAGGGCCAGGCTCAGCTCCTCCCTGAGGTCCCAGGGGGGGTCACAGACCACTGGCAGCCCACACGCCCGCACCGAGGCTGGCAGAGGGGATCACGCAGTGTTATGGGGGTTACGTTGTGGGCGTTCCGTGATTGTATTGCGATGATATTGTAATGATGTTGTGGTAAGGGGTAGGGGAGGGTATCGTGGTATTACTGTGGTAAACATTTATTATAACGATAAATGGGTTCGTTATGTCATCACTACTTCAAATAGAATTCATTGTATAAACGTCACAAGAAACAACATAACAAATAATCCATGTGTAACAATACAAATGTGAAAATGGTTGTGCGGTGAAGGTGGCGGGTCCAACCAGGCATGTAGCCCTGGGCAGCCCCACGGGTGATGAACCACAGCCTGAAGAGAGGGTGGGCCAGCCCCCTGGGGTGCGGTCCCTCAGCGCTGGGACCCTCACACTGCTCTTCTTCCACAGAGGGGCCTGGTCGTTTCAGGAGAAAGGGGTGTAACGGGTGATATTGACTTATTTATTGATTTAAAGTAGATTGTCCAGGACTACATTTTATTATGGTGATGTGTAAATTAAATTAATTCAATACATTTGTTGTTAGTAATTACAAAACTGTATTCACATCGCAATGGCATTCATTATGTTGGGGCAACCAACCTTTGGGGTGGGAAAACAGCTGATTAATATAAAAAACAACTTTGTCATCCCATTGGTCGAGCATGTGACAGTTGTTGAAAACCAGCCAACGGCCTTCGGTTACAGCTCTCCCCAGCGCTGAGAGAAGGAAGTGCCCGTCCTGCCCAGCAGCCAATGAAACGACTTCCACATGAACCTTTAGAAAAACAGTGTCCATGTTGCAAGTATTGATGTAACAGTGATTCAAATGCTTTTTTATTTTGTTGCATATGTTTTTATAAAATACATAACATAAAACGAAACGAAATAAACCGACAAATCCCACAGAAAACAACGGTAAACCATTCCAGGTCAAGTGATTTGAATGTATCTACATAAAAACCAATACATAAATTCATCACATTGTACCTCTTTGGTGTGTTCCTGCTGGCTGGCCAGATGCCTCAGCAGGTGAAGGGGGTTGACACCGCGCCCCACGCTGGGTAGGATGAACACCACGGGGCCCTGGTGGTCCGTCAGGAAGTGGGAGAAGGCGTCGGGGCGGCGGGTGGGCACCGTGTCCCCAGCTGGCCCCAGGACGCAGGCGGCTAGGTCCTGTGCCACGGGCTCCAGGGTCCCGGGAAGCACCGTCCTCCAGAGCAGCCCTCGCTGCAGGAGGGTGAGGTGGGCGTGGGAGCGGCACGCCACCCCCTTCTCCACGGTGCGGGAGGAGGTGAGGCGCAGGTACTCCAGCCACTGGCGAGGGGTGGCGGCCAGCGAGGCCAGCAGACCCTGGAATGCGGGCACTCGCTCCAGGAGGGAGAGGTCGCTGTGGAGCTCCGCGGGGATCCAGCGGGGCAAAGATTGTGGCAGCGTCTCCGCGGGCGACGCCAAGGTTCGATCCACGTCTCGCAGGCCGCGGAGGAAGGCGGCTCTCTCGGGCTCGGAGCAGAGCCCATCGTGAAGCAGTGCGGCTGTGGTCGCCAGCAGCTCGAGGGTGTGGGCGTGGCTCTGGGACAGGCAGGGGCGGTACAGCGCCAGGAGACGACCCACCATCCCCTGAGTCACCGCCGCCGGCATGCGGCCCTGCCCCAGCTCTCCACCCGGGCTGCCCTCCCAGCACCACCAGCCGTCCGGGTTCTCCTGGTTCTGCGGAGCCTCCCTGCGCATGGCACTGACGTAGCCCTGCAGGGTGAAGCGGTAGGCGGGGGAGAGGCGGGAGACGTCCTGCAGGGCCTGGTAGAGGAGGGCCGCCAGCGCCGCTGCACGCCTGGGCGGCACCAGCAGGGAGTCCAGGCGCTGCAGCTCTGCGACCAGACACCGCTCCTGGGCCCTTAGCGCCACGGATGTCCCCTGACACGCTAGCAGGCGTGGAGGGAAGCAGGGGTCGTCTGACAGCGGGGCGGAAGACCCCAGGACGTAGTCCATCAGGGCGACCTGAAAGGTAATTCAGCAAGTTCTTAATCCCAAAAACACCCTTTTGGGATTTAATAATAAACGTTATCCTTTCTTACATTTTCTCATCTTATCTTTAAACTAATTTGTTTGCGTTTTGCGTGGGTTCCCATCACCTGCTCCTCCCTGATGCTCTCCTGCAGCGTGTGCAGTTCCTTCTGGACAGCAGAGTGCTGCTGGACCAGCGGCTCCAGCCCCTCACAGGGCAGCAGCCTCCCCAGCATCAGCTCCTGGAGCTGGGCCGAGCTCGGTGAGACGTCCACCACCCTGACCGCGCACAGCACCGACGGGTGGATCTCTGTCACAGACCGCAGGGGACCGGAACGTTAGGTCCGATCCCCCGCGGCCTGTTTTCTTTTGGTTACCATTTGCTGTGATATTTGTTTGATAATGTCCTGTCTTACCGTGGAGTAGTCGGACAGGCAGGGCGGTGCAGAGGACCAGGTTAAAGTCTGGATGGCGGGGCTGGACTTTCTTCCTGGGCCCCGTGAGACCATCATCGCCACCAGCACCGGAGGACCGGACCAACCTGTCCAGGAACCGGGAGCTGGGGACGGCCCTCTCCACGTGAGACACCAGGACACTCAGACCTACGGGGTGGTGGGACCACACGGGGGAACACCGGGAGGTTTAGTGATACAAACACAAACAAAATACTTCACCATCACAGTTTTGAGTGCAATAGGTCACCTTTCTCTTTGGCAGAGTCCAGCTTGCTGATCAGCTGGGGGTGGTCAGCGCAGACCACCAGGTCAAACTTCTCTCCTGCACAGAAATCTGTGGTTGAGTTTTCATGTATTTTATATGTATAATTTCAGATGCAAAATCAGCAATTGCCGATTGCCTCCAGAGCGACTTACAGTCAGTTTCCTAAACACCCTTAGAATAGTTTCCTATCCTTTTGCTCAAGGCAGACATCAGGGATCAAACCCAGTACCTCTCAACTGGTGATCACCCTCAAACCCCCCCAGCCAAGGCAGCCAACCATCCCATCCCTTCTATGCCCCCGGACTCATGAAGAATGAAGACCCACTGTACCCACCTGCGAGAAGCCAGCTAGGTGGGCCGTCCTCTTGGTCCCAGCCCTGGGCGTCAGCCAGCAGGGGCCAGAAGAGGGCGGGCCGAGGGTCCCTGTGGGCCCACAGCAACAGACTCATCACCAGCTGGTCACAGGACAACTCCGCCTGCTGTGGGCGGGCTCCCAGCGCCCGAGACAAGGCCCACTCCAGCCTCTCCGCCAGGGGGATGACGGTCCACGGTGGGGGGTCCAAAGGGGTGGACCCAGAGTGTGTGAACAGTGGGGCTCTAGGGTCCTGGGGCTCAGGGTCTAGGTCTCCAGTCTGACACAGGAGCCTCCACTTTCCCAGTAGCTCCGTCCGCAGCGCGGGGCTGAAGGGGCCCAGGTAGCAGACTATGGCCGCCATGATGAGAGCGTCTCCTGGGAGAGTCTGGCTGTTAGACTGCACCTCCTGGGGAGAGAGGGGAGCAGGGAGGATGGTACATTAACTAAAACGTAGATGGAAACAGACGTGGATTTGATTTGATCCAATTTTGGGTTACAGAATATAAAAGAGGGGTTATAGAGATTAGCACATAAAAGTGTTGAACACTTATTTCCAAAGTGGATCTTGATGTTAAAACAACATCGTTAAAAGACAGACACATCTCTAGGTGTGTAAGTATTTTCAAAAGGTATGTTATTATCCTTTTTTCTTTCTTTATGTTGAACGTCTTGTGTTTCATTGCCATGTAATCTGCCATCTTAAGCACTTTCTCAATAGGTACTATAGAAATATAAATTGTTTTAGAATTATTGGTAGCACATTTTCACAATCAATTATGTCTTTTTTTTTAGGTGTTAAAGATGTTTATACTATGCATTATTTCATTCCTACTTTAATTCAGTGACATCCTCAGACTAATGGTCTGGTTCCAGTTAAGCAGATGCTTTAGTGCTAGATGATAAAACAAAAAATCACCTGAGCCTCAGACGTCCAATCAGCGAGATGGCTCACGGTCATCGCCACGGTGACCGCCACCTGCCTCTCCTGCTCCACCGCCGCGGCAAGCCTGGAGTTCTCCTCCTCCAGGTCGGCGCGAACACCCGTTAACTGACGTGCAAACTCCACGAGAAGCTGGCTGCCTTTCTCCTCGCGCTTCCTGTTCTTGCCCAGACACCGGCGTGCCTTGTTGGCCAGCTCCAGCAGATGGCACTGGCTGGCCTCCAACGGGACAGCGCGGCGCCTGGCGAGGGCGGCGCTGTACACGGCCCGGGACCAGCGACACAGTGACTCGCAAGCCCGGCTCACCTCCCGCGCCGCCACCGGCAGGAAGTAGGGGGCGTCGACCATTTCTCCCAGCTGCTGCAGCTGGCTGTCACTCAGACTGCTGCGGTCAAAGAACTCCAACTCCTGGGGAATTTGACCAATAAGGAGAAGCTGATGTTATCCTGATTGATCTCTTGTCTCCATCATCCTTTAGTTGTTATAAACAGCTTATGCATAATGAGCTCATTTGAGGTAGATAGATATATGTGTCTAAAACCTAAATGAAGTGAGACCGAATCAGTATTGCTGTCAAATTGATCTATTCATTAATATATTATTATTATTATACTATTTAATTATAATTATCATATGTATAATTATTCATATATATAAACTACAGGACCTAAATATGCTTCACATCTTGACAGACTGAATATGTTGCTGCTGTAGCAGCTGTAATAAGTGTGACTGTGCAGAGGTTTGTTACTTAGTCATTTAGCAGACGCAATTATCCAAAGCATACTTAGCTCACGTGTCATTCATGAGACGGTAGCGGTTAGAACTTTCGCTCCAGAAGGCTTACAGGTAGACTGGATATTGAGGCCAAAACCCAGAACCTTTCAGCTAGATTATTTATCCCCTTTATTGGCTCTGTCTTCGTACGATGACTACGACCTACTACGACTACGTTCATCCCTTTGTTTGTGTGCTTCTTTCAGCGCTGGTGGCTGTAGTGGCGGTGAAACACAACCCACATCCTCCCATCTCCACACCTCATAGAAGTCGTGCTGTCCCAGGAGCTGCTTGGCGCTGTCCCAGCTGCAGGGTCTGTTGAACAGCAGACACAGGGCGTCCAGCACCCTCACCACTCCCTGCGGGGGGTCCCTGTAGCGACGCACCTCTTCCAGGTCTCCCACCCTGAGGCACTGCAGGGCCTCCAGGCCCGAGAGCAGCAGGGGACGCTCCTGGTGGTGGGGAGGACAGTAATGGGAGATGAATGGATGGATTAAAAGAGAGACGGACGCGCAAAGTTGAGCACGTTTTGATTTTGATTTTGATTTTAAACAAAGATATTCGCTTCCAGGCAATCTGGGATCCAGCAGTCCTGCTATGCTATAGCAGGACTTCTGGGGGGAGATGGAGTCTGGGCGTGATACCAGAAACTGAAAGAGGGGGAGTTCATACAGAGTGTATTTGAAACCTTTACAGACACTTCGTTACAATTACTGTTCCCTACATTTGTGCTCGTCTGCTGTCAGATTTATGATTTTTTATCTAAAGTCTGATTTGTGAGACTGGCTTCCTATTGAAGTTATACATTGTTTCTAAGTGATGCTGCTGGGTATTTTTTTTATGAGAGAAATTCATTAGCACCTATACATGCAGTCCTATGCATATTTTCTGAGAGAGCAGATGGGAATTTTACTAAAGACATTATTATGGACATGTTTATTTATCTTTTCTTTGTTTATTAATTGCAATTTATTTCTGTTGGGGGACCTTCTCAAAAGTCTGTGTGTATTTTCTGTGATGTACAGTCTCATTTAACTACATTGAATTACAAATGTTCCATGATTATGCACTTGAAAAATAGCATATAGCCACCCAGAGGGAACCTGTGATGTGATTGGTTTTCTTCCTCTAAGTGAGTGGGTGAATGTGATTCGCTGCTGTACCTCCTCTTAGTAGGTGGGGAATGTGATTGGTCGCTGTACCTCCTCTAAGTGGGTGTCTATCTGCTCCTGGAGGAGGCGTCTCTGCTCCTCCAGCTGGTGCAGGTTCTGCTCCTCCACCATACATCTCCTCCTCTTCTCCTCACACAGCACCTCCTCCGCCTCCATCTCCCTGAGGAGTCCCTGCTCTCGCTGGGAAGCACAGACACAGACACGGGGAGTAAAGAGCTTATCGTTTGTATTGTTATAGTTTTACAGTTTGGTGGTATATTTCAAAACTAAGATGGAGGTTGACATTTTGCAACTTGAAAGAGGGCAGAGTAGCTATAATCTCTATGGTTTTCTGTTGATTTATTTCCCACTAATTGATTTGTTTTAGTGGAAGTTTGTGCATAGTGGGAGTAGGCAACGTAATAAACGTCCTAGATTCAAGAGTCAGGGGATCCGTTTCTGAATGTATACACAGAGGTGATGGCTGTTGATTACATCTGATAAGCAATACCTGCTGTAGTTTCCCAACTTCCTCCTGCAGTCTTTTCACTTCCTGTCTGTGCTGCAGAGCGGTGTTGTTCAGGACATTCAGGCGGGCCAGAGCTGTTTCCACTCTGAATAGAGAAGCACAGTATGATGTCATATTTAATTTGGGAACAGCGTGTAAGAACAGTAAGTAACCTGCCCGGGGACAACAGATGAGAATGAGCTCATATTTACATTGATGTGAAAACTGAAATGTTGATGAATGTGCACTGTCCTTGGTAAATAAATAAATACATAAACAATCCAGACTTGGGGAACACAAATCTATGTTCCATTAAGCCTCATTAAAAATGTAGAGCCAAATGCAATAATAATTGTTAGGCCTCGCTCTGTAATCAGTTTACAATCAATACAGCAGGTGCAATGACTTGGCTGTCATTGCTGCCTTTATAAAAATAAAGTGCTATCTTGCCAAAAAGTCAAGTTAAAATGTATACTCCTCACTCACCTGTTGGCTTGCCCGAGTCCTTGGGTTTGCAGCAGGTCCCAGAGGTGGAAGAAGTGTGCGATGAACTCCAAGTAGGTGCCTGGGCTGAAGAGATGGGCTCCTACGGAGACGGCAGCGTAGCGACACACCGCCAGGTGGATCGATGCCATGGCTGACGACAGACTGGCCGCTAGAGCTGCATTATGAGGACATAGAGGTTACACACTTATACGTGCATAAACAATCTCACCAACCAGACATAAGATTAATAAAATAAAAAATGATCTAAATGGCAGTACTGGCGAGTTGTAAGGGTAAGGGGTCAGTAATGGTTAAATGTCTGCCCAGTGCCGAATATACATGCAGCACTTTGAATGCCAAGTACCAATGCACTAAGGTGCTATATTATGCTTTGTATTTTACACAGCACAACACTAGACTCAATAAACAACACAACCTATATAGACCAGGCGTGAACATACTCTTTGCATCCAACAAGGAGAGGAGAGGAGTGTTAGTGAGATGGTGAGCAGCGGTCTCCACCAGGGCCTGTCTGGTCCAGGGCTGGTAGAGCTCCACACAGCAGCCCAGGCTGACGGCCCTGCTTAGCCCAACCTGGGGGGGGGGGGGGGGGGGGGGGGGGGGGTCAAAGACAGGTCACACACTTAAACATATTGCATATAGTTCGGGGTTCTCCCCAAAGAATGTAAAAGTGAAGCGGACATTAATAGATTTTTTTAATAGATTTTCTTTCCTTATAATTTCAGTTAAATTGGATAAAACATGTTTTTATTTGAAAGACACTTCAAACAGCAAAAGTAGCCTACAATATACAGCTCTGGCTTACAGCTCGGGCTTAAACAGTTTTGAAAGTGGACAGAGAACCAGTCTATGGTTTGATACATTCATACTAAATATTATTGTGTGCCTGTAAAAGGACAATATATTCACATTGCAGTCTGGAGCGTTATCTGCAGGTGAATCAGGACTGTCCGGGCAGAGGGGCATCAACAGGAACACGTGTAAGCTCCTCTGAAAGTGCCTGAAGAACCTGGAACAAAACACAGTACATAGCAACGTTTTATAACCTCATCCACCCTAAACATCAACTTAATCATAATAAAATATAACTCGTGAATCTATGAAAACATTCTTAGGTCATTCAGAAAAGTGACAGAAAAACTGGTTGATATTCCACTGCTAAGTGCTTACTTTTTTAAATATGTAAAATACATTGCATGGAAGTTATAATTGAATCTGTCTCTTACTCTTGGACAATCTGTCCTCGCATGTGTCCTCTAAGTGGCTCCTTGGTAGCAGAGACTCTGGGGACGAGGTTGGCCAACTCCCGGCCAGAGTACAGCCCTGGCCCGGTTCCATGGGTCATCAGCCCCAGCACCCGGTCTCTCAGGGTCTGACTGATGTCTTGGTGGACCAGCATCACCACATCCCCGCCTCCTCCTCCTACCTGCCTCCCTGCCTGCTTCAGGATCTGATCCAGTGTCTCCTCGTTACCGCGGTGCACCTCCATCACCGGACAGCCGGCGATGCGGGCGGCCAGGCGCACGTTTGTCCTGCGGCCCGTTGCCCTGACCGCGGCCAGCAGGACCCCGTGTCCCCCGGGGACCAGCAAGGCCCTGAGGATGTGCAGCAGCTGCAGCGCCCTCTGTCTGTGGATGACGTGACTGCAGGCGATGCCACCACCGCTCGCTTCGTCGCGGCCCAGCGCCACCTCTCTGAGCATTGCAGATAACCGCCGCATCTGTTCGTCCAGGGGTTGCTGCTGGTAGGAGAGATGAAGTCTGAGGTCGTTCTCTTGGGCCGTTGAGCGAGTCATTTTGGAGGGGCTGGGGCCATATGGTATCTGATCCATAGACCCCACCAGGTGCTGTATGTATTGTGCCGGCAGAAGAGGTGGGACTGGGCATGACTTGTCAGAGTCATTGCTTTCAGGTTGAGCGGATAGCTCTGTGGCGATATGAACCCTGTTACGTTCTGATTGACTAAGTGGTTTTGGCTCCTTTGGTGGAGAGGGAGTTAAGAGTCTACCTTCTTCTTTTATGGTCAAATCTTGCGAAAGTGATTTTTCCGCTTCTTTTGCCTCTTCCTTTGGATTTTGTTTTGTTCCTTCATTGTACCGGTAATCTAACTTGTCTTCCAACAAACTATCTTGCGCATTGCTATTGGAAATGATGCTGACCTCTTGGTTTGCTGAGTCAGAGCCACTCGGAGTGTCTGATAAAATGGAGTGTTGTAGACCTTGTAGGGTTGTCAAAGCAACCACAGACTCGTTATCCATCTGTGCAGGCAAGGCTTCACTCTTGTCTTCACCATTAACTTGAATATCCACACTCTGATTGGCTGTCTCCAAGGTTCCTGTTGTTCCAGGGCTGAGTGGCATCGCCGTGAGGACAGCACCAACGGTAGATGCTTCCTCTGACTCAAGCGCATGGTAATCTCCGATGTTTCCACCGGTGAAAAACCTCTCAGATACCCTGGAGATCAGCAACAGCAGCAGCTGGCTCTCCTCCTCGCAGCACAGCCGGTCGCCGAAGGTACGCAGACACTCGTGCGCCCAGAGACCGGTTATATCGAGAAGGGTAGCGAGGGGCTCTGACGGGACCCGAGGAGACCAGGTCTGCCCAGTCTGGGAGACAACAAGCCCGTGTGTCTGATTCTGCGATTGGCGGCCAAGAGTCATTCCCCGGAAGATCTTCTGCAGGTCGTGATGGGAGAACATGAAATGAGGCCTTTGCTCTGTGACAGGGAAGTGTTCACACACGGCATGGTACAGTTCTTTGGTAGCGGAGATGATACAGCGTGCCATATTAACAGAGCTAGGCAAATGGGGCGCATCTTTGAGCCAGAGCCTCAGTGTAGGAACGTGGATTGAAAACAGGACCTCGACCGAGAGCACAGGGAGGACGAAGGTGGAGAACAGGCGCCAGAGACGGGAACTGAGCCGGTGACCCCCGCTGGAAGAGGAGAGGCAGGTGGCCAGGTAGTTAACGGATCCCGACGCAAACAACTTAAAATGATAGCCGTCGGGGGTCAGGGCTCCTCCTGTGGACATACTTAGTCGCAATGTCTCCAAAGCCATGGAAGCTTTTCCAAAGGCATCTAAAAAACAGAACAGCCATTGTAAACTATTTACAAATAACACAATAGAATGGTTTCTCTTGTAAAGAATAAACATTGGACAATATTTTAGGATAACTAATGAAACCTAACAGGGCTGACATTTTGTCAGATATGATTCCCGCATTATCCTTTGAACTCAATTAGATTAATATGTCTCACTCACCACTGGGGGCAAAATGCAGGTCGTCCACAAACAGAACCATTCCAGACTGCTTGGTCCTTACCACTCCCCCTGTACGTGTGGACGTCCCATGGGAGCCCATGTTATGCAGAGCGTTGCGGACATCCCGGTGGCTCAGGAGCGAACTGGACGGCAGGCTAAGGTGGGCTCTGTTTGCACTCAGAAGAGCTCTGCACAGAGAGGTTCTCCCGGACGCAGACTCCCCCACCAACAGCACCGGCTGGCGGGCCTCCAGCATGCAGTGCAGCAGATATGCATGTTTCCGGTGCTGAGTATATAAGCATACAAATCAGAGTATATAAACTATAAGACTGAATGATTTGGGACTAAAAGTAAATTATATACTACATTTTGGGAAAAAAGTTGTGAAAGAATTAGGATTTGCAATTTAGTCATTTAACGTTAACTGACTACGTTAACATTTGCAACAAACCTCGGGAATAGTTGGAAAAGGCAACTGAGCGATATAGCATCGTGGGCCGTTAATACTGTTGACGACCTCACCGACGGTCCTCTCAGTCAAGCTGAAAAAGTGCTCAAAGATGATCTCTTCACCTGGAACCTCAATGCTATACCTGCTGTTGAAGAGCACCTGGCGAGCAAGCTGGTCAAACTGTGGCCAGTGGCTAACATGGACACAAAGCATATTCACAAAGTCTGAATCACAGACATTCATTCCATCATTTATCCCTTTTAGGTTATAGTTTCCTTACCGCGGATGCAGATGTGCGCCAAATCCCCAGATGTAGGCCAGCAGAAAGATGTTTCTGGCTTGAAGATCCAGATGCCTGTGGTTGTTGAAGTCACCTGTGCCTTGTGAGTAAGCTCCATGAAGTATGCCTAAAAGGGATGTATCCCCTTGTTAGAGAATTGGAGTATTATCATTAATAATATCATAGCTTTGAATGAAGATTTTACCATACCATTACTGCCCTGGGGTTTTGCTGAATCTTTGAAATTAGTTCCCACTCCCAAATCTTCAAGTAGGGCACGTAGAATCCTGATGAATGACATGACTTCTCTGAGTCCATTCACAGGGTTAGAAGAGTTTGGATCTCCTTCACTGTACATTGCAGAGGTCAAGTTGTTTTGCTCAAGTGATTGGAGCGTCCTGCTGAAAAGGTCGTCTGCCAGACGATTCCACAGTGCTACGGTCCCTTGATCCAGTGAGCCCTCTCGACTAAGCGCATCCAGTTCAGCCTTCCACACCGACTTCCACAAATCAGTGCCCGTGAAATACATGACACTGCACCGTGTCACCGCAGATGGGGAAGCATCACTGAGATCCGTTAACTCTGCCAGGAGCTTCAACGCCGACTGGCCTGGCGAAACCCTTTCGCCCGAGGGCAGGCACAGCGCAGGGTCCTCAGGGCTGGAAATGCTGCTGAAATAATCCAACCAGCCAGGCTGCCCTAGGGGCTCCCCATCCATCACCACCCACTTCACCATCTGGGTCATATCATTGGCCCTCTTGCGCTGGGGGAACATACTGCTGCAATGCTCTGCTTCTCTGAGCACTTTGGTGAAAGCTCCATCAAGCCATCCTCTCTCTTCACAGAGGCAACCCAAGATCTCTTGGTGGGACATGGCATTGGGAAACAAGACCAAGGTTTCCACAGTGCTCCACATCGAAGCAGGGTTTCTGTAAGCTGATTTAAGGGCATTTCCATCTGTTGGGCCGGCTTTATTAGGAACATCTCCTGCCCTGGTAGCCAGTCTGCGAAGTGACCCTGCAAGAACTCTGTAACATGTTGTCTTTCCACAGCCCGAAGGCCCGAGAAGCAGTGCTGCTTTTGAGAATTTCAGGGCCTCGTGGAGGGCGAGAACATTATGAACAATTTGTGTATCGGTGAAAAGCCCAGTTCTTGATATCTCTTCAGTTATTGCAATTTTAAGTAGATTCTGCTCTTTCTCCTCAATATTTTGCAGGGGGAAAGGAAATGAGCGTGCCGTTGGAAAGGTTTCTTCACAAATTCTACGGAACTCAGAGGCCATCCCACACTCATTGAGAGCTGGTAATAAAACAGTGTAGATTGCATTGACAGCAGCTTTCTCCTCTATCACCCCTCGTACTATGCATCTGACTTGACTGATGCCTTTAGAGCTCATATTTTGTTGATTTGGCTGACTCACTTCACAGGTTGTATTGGGAGGGACAATCTGAGGCTTGCAATATGTGAATAATGATGTCCCCTCAAATAAAACATGTTCTTTACAGAAACTCTGTTTAGCAGATGCTGCAATGAGATTTTGCAAGACCAAAAGCCAGCTGCTCCGGACATATTTTGGCAAACAACCAGAATCTTTGGCAAGGACAAATAGGGTCATCAGGCGTTGACTCAAACTAATGGCTTCTGAGAAACCACTGTTGAGCAGCAGCACCTCTGTGATGGTTCTATAATCTGGGTGAGTCAAGGCAACTGACCGGGTGGCTTCCCGCAGATCTTCTGTAATATTACATGTGTAGTCTTTGGATGAAATGACAACGCATCCATAGTTGAGCCTGGCCAAAAGGCTCTGTCCAGCAAATGACATGGGGCACTTTGGCTCAACATTCGGTCTCAGCACTGTGTTTCTCTGGTATCCAGAGAAGAATTGGTGAATGTCCGCTAGGTGCTGTCCTAGTAATGCCTGCACCCCTGGTCTTAGCAGGTTCACGGAGTGCAGAACAAGGTACGCTCCGCTCTGGAGGGCCCCACTGAGCGCCTGCTGGATGCCACAAGGCCTCGTGTCTGAACAACACTGAAAAGTGACCACCTGACGCCCAAGCGCCCGTCCTAGCTGCGCCACAGTGGTTCTCTTACCACATGTGGACGGTCCGCTTACCAACCCGCACCTGTAGCTAGTGAGGGCGAGGAGAATCCCCAGGACGGCTCTATCGGTAGAAGGAGTGTGGACCATCGTCCAGTGCTCCGGGCCCAAGTACTCGTAACCATACATTAGCGTGGAGCCCAATACGTCCACATAACAGATTGGAACATTACTGCTGATTGGAAGACAGTTTGAGTTGTTTGGACTGTGGTTGGTTGAGTTGATATGATACTTCATCATGCTTTGCCACTCAAAAGATGCCTCCAGCTCACACTTAACATTCATAAATCTGGAAAGCCTCTGGGCATGATTTATGGTAAACTGCACCAAATCCTGCAGGAACAACATTACGCGGTGAGAAAGTGGAGATCTATCACAGATACCCACAGCTCCTTCCCTTATGGCACTACACAGGTGTTGGAGTCTGGAAGAGTTGTGTCGTTGCATTGACCTCCACCTATCTGGAGCTGGGATCTGAGAGGCTTTTAGAACTTCACCGCACCATGCAGATTCTTCAGCCACGAGCAGACACTGAAGTGGGTAGTGGCACAGCAAGTCCACCATAAGACAAACATCTCTTTCCTCATCTTTGTCGTTTCTGTCAAGCTTTGAATCTGGTTTTGCTGCTTGAACCTGGTTCCGTGCATCAGCACATTGTTCGGTGAACTTCATCAAGGTGTGTTGCAATTGTTCCTCCAACGCGCAAAGCCAAACCACTGGGTCCATATGAGGCTCCACAGGATGGAGGAATCGAACGTGTTCTACAAGGCTGCCAAATACCCCCAGCACCTTCATCTGCAATGAGGGGACATTGGTGGACTGACCAACGCTCAGATCAGCACTATCGTTAGACACTTCATTGTCCAGCTCAAGCCGCCGCACGCCTTGAAAGCATTTGCCTACAATGGCGAGTAAAATAGCAGGAGCAGGTTGTGATGAGAACAGCTTCATCACCTCCCTGTCACTAAGGAAGCAGAGCCTGGGGAACTCTCCCCGAGGCCTGTTGAGAACTTCCCTCAACCGGGTGGAAATAGCCTCCATGACGGTCAGCCCATCAAGGAGCTTGATGCGGAGGTTGTTACCATAAATTTGGCGAGAAACGTCACTTTTGGGACGCAGGATGTTAAGCACATTATAGTCACTTGAGATGGAGAAGATGATCTCCTTGAACGTCTCATCCACGGCTCTGAATTTTTCCAGCTGTAAGGACAGACGAAATAGAAAGTTATTTGCTGAATCCCGGCTAGATACTTGGATAATCAATTATTGTTTAGTGAAGACTAAAAGTACCAGTTCTGCTAACTGTGTGCCGACAGAGGCTTCATTCAGCATTTTTGTGAGGAAGGCCCACATTTCCTGGTACCTCTCAAGCATTTCAAGCAGCTCCCCTAAAATAATGTGGACAGATAAAAACAATACACTGTGACCAATAATAAATAAATATAACCAATTTGTTAATTTATTATTGTATCCATTATTGAATGTATACAGCGCTATGTTCGGTATGTTATGGAGCATACTGCTGCTTAGCGTAGCCTGCTCCCTACCCAGATCCTGCAGTAGCCGGGCCCAGTTTTCCACCTCAGGCCTGAAGTCAGCGCAGTAGGGGGACCACAAAATGGAGGACAGAGCCATCACACTGTCCTCTGCGTCGGCCCGGAGAGCTTCCAGTCCTGATGAACACAACACAACAAATTGCTCTCTCTTTGAGGAGCATAACGTGGTCTCCATCGGTATGCCTCTAGCTGTTTACTAGTTTGAGTGTGCAGACAGTTTTTAAATTGCAAAACGCTTTTCATATTTAGCTTTCCCCCGGCAACCATTGGAGAGATACCCAGTTCAGAATATAATTGCGGTGGGACAACGTTATTACTTTTGCTGTTCTTCACCATAGAAAATAAAAACTAAGGCGGACATAGCAAAAAATTGCTTAACTATTTCAACCAACTCTAAAATGACATACATAAAAGTAGAAGTCAATAATTTAAACTAAAATTAATACTTTATAAAATGTAAATGAATGAAATGAAATGGTAATACATTGCTGAAGGCATCTATAAATAATTCAAGTTGGAGATAAGAATAAACCAGGTAACAGGTAAGACACATTAACTTCTATATCTGTGTCTTCACTTAAATTAAGAATTAAAGAATTAAATCTGTTCCCATCCAACCAATCCCATCCAGCCAATCAAAAGATCTGTGTGTTAAAACCAACGAGTTCTAAGTGAAATTACTAAGACGATGTTTCTTGATATTTATTTTAAATTGATCCAAGCTTTGTCTTACCAATGATGATGAGCGTAGCATCACTAGATTGTTGCGTGGCAGTTGTTGAACTTAAACCGGTCTCAGCTGGTGGCTGTTGTGTATGGATTGTTCCATGGGTGCTCTGTATGACGCCCTGTTGCCATATAAGGATGGTGCAGGATGGCAATATTTTGAACATTTTGGCTTCCCAGCCACACTGAATATTCCGGAATTCCTCCTCCATACTCCACTGCATGTTCCCCTCTTTGGATATCTGTGATTGGGTAAAAGAAGAGGAAGGCTTTTCTTTCGTGATTACTTTCAGTAATTAACATCTTTAATCAGTATAGATGCTGTTAATAGTACTATTTTCCAAATGTTGTATACCTTGTTAATTATTTCCAGGTGTTCTCCAAGTGGCATGGACATCAACTCAGTCACAGTCAGCTGCTTTACTGGGATGTACAGAAGGCCCATGCCTGTAAATAAGAAACGTTCTTTAATTATTATAATACATAGTTATCAACATGCAAATTAACATTATCCAACCATTAAAACATGATACCTTTAAAAATGTTGTTGATGTGTTTCTCTTTGAGTCTGGGGCTGCACAGTTTTTCCAAGACTGGGAGATGTTGGCTGAACTGCTGCAAGGTTCTCAGGATCTCTTGAAGCACTGCATCATGGGTAGGAATGGTCGGCCCCAGCGTTGAGGCCCGTTGCTTCCACAATCCGACTTTTTCCTTGGCTACCGCCACCTCAAACTGTCCAAGAGTCACACGGAGAGGGTTACTGGTGCGACCGCTGGATAGACTGAAGGATGTGTGTGAAGAGGTTTGTGAGGCCCTCACCTCGGTGAAGGGCAAATGTCCCCACTCTTGGATCGTGGCTCGACAGTCAGCCAAGAGCTCCCACAGCTCTCTCAGAGTCTCCAAGTTCTGAATGTCTGTTGTCATGACTGTCAAATCCAGTGGATATCCTGAGAGTATAATACCAACACTTCCTTCATCCAATAGTTTTCCTATTAGCTATCTAATAACATAAAGTCTGTCTAATAATATCTTTGTCTAATTTAAAGGAGTTGGCCAATTTCCCATGACCCCAGGTTAATTGTTGACATTGTGTATGTCGAGATGCAAATAAGCCATGGTTATTGTTCCACCAACCCTTGTGGTGTACGCAAGTTACGGAATTGGGGAGTTGGTGAGCCATTGACATCCATTATATTCCCAACGTGTGTTTAGCAGCTCTACTAGCTGTATCTTTGTTTTGGCCAACCCAAGTTAGCGCATACAAACTGCTCTGGCTAGTTAGCCTTCTCTAATAGTGCCCACAAACAAACAAATCCACACGTTTCGATTCTGTGTTGACACGCCACTGCACATGCGGACGGATTTAGAAACCGAGGCGCAATTAGAATTTTAAATGAAGATAGTGCCTGCGGTGATAATTCTGAATTCTGAGTGCTGAGCAACTTTTCAATAAGAAGCAAGGGTAAGTATAGGAGGGGGTATTTTTTTACTGATTGGAACGCAGCCTAAGCATTCATCTCTGAATCAAAATGAAGATGAATGTATGGAGAGCGAGACTGTCAACTGAACACATATGGGACTTTCCCCCCCCCCGCTGAGCCAGTCCATTGAAACCAGTGAGTCGAAGCAATAAAAAGTCCACAGTTCGATACAAAATTCACCACTGTGCTCATGGCCGGAACATTTAACAGTCAAGAATTCTAACTGCTTGCCTCTTAGTCTCTCAGTCAATGAGCATTCGCAGTGGCATGTTGACACTGAATCAAAACTAGTGGATTTGTTCATTTGTGGGCACTATTGGAGAAAGCTACCTAGCCAGGGTAGTTTGTATGTGCGAGAGGGTGGGTAGAACAAAAATCACAGCTGATGTACATCTCGACTGAGACAATGTCAACAATTAACCTGGGGCCTTAACAACCAGACAAATCCTTTAAAAATGAAGATTTCCTTGTACAAAGTCTTGAATTAAAATTGTCCGGCTGCCGAAGTAGTCAAATTTGAACAAAAATCTACATTTGTTCATTTTATTTTATTTTATTTAGACAAATCAAATCAAAATCCAATGTGAACACCTAAAAAAATAAATAAACTCCTTTAGGCCTGATGGTGGGTTGCTTCTTCACCTCTCAGCTCCTCACTGACGTTGGCCAGCACCCTGATCTTCTTGCCAAATGCGTGCACCTGCGTGCACAGGAACCTCAGCTCCGCGCACATCTCCCGCGCATCTGCGCCCGGGTCCAGGAAGACCCCGGAGGGGGGGCTGGTGGCGACGGCGACGGAGACGGTTCGTGAGAGCTCGTCGACCAGCGCGGCGAAGGACCGCTCCAGAGCTTCACACATGGAGGGCAGGCGCTGGTTGACCTTCTGCTCCGCTGCCTTCACCAGTTGGACGTAGCTCCTCCACAAGCTCAGCATCTGGAAGTAGGAGAACACGCAGCACGTCGGCCGGAGACACCGTTTTTAATCAGTCTTTTGATTACTCTACCTTGTTAAACTCTTCTTTTTTTACATTTCCCTTTTAAATGTTTGTCTTTTATCTTTAACATGTGACTACTGTGCTGTAGTTATAAACTTGCCTTGTCTGGCCTTTCAAGAATACCAGCAGTGTGTGGCTATCAATCAAATGAATCTATGAATGTGTAGGGAATGTAACCCAGAACTTGGGTGACTGGTGAACACAACACACATTGCCCTGACCTGTTCCTCTTGCACCACCTCCTGGTCACTCATCTTCCTGTAGTTGGTGGTTATGGTACCCCGAAGTGACTGTAGGTACTCTACCCGTTGCAGCATGACAGGAGAGCTGTTCTCACGCTTCACCTGCCAGGTGTTGAATCAAGTCAAGGTTGTTAAGGTACAGCCCTTCATCAGGTAGTCTCCAAGGGCATCACGGGACCGCATTATACAACACCCCCTAACGCCTAATGACCCGTCTCAAGGGCAATGAAGAAATCTCCAACCCGGAGGGGATAAGGAAAACACAAGAAGCTAGCTTCCAGGAATGGCTAGGAGAGCAATAGGTGCCAAGAGGGCAGACATATAATGGTTGTAGAAACTATATTCATATTTTAACAAAACAAAAAGACAAGAAATATCTTGGTTACAGCTCATATGCATAGAAACAATATTTCACGGTGATTCTTGTTTCATTCACATCCGACAAGACTCCTGAGAACATGAGTTTGTGTGTGTAGTGTTTGGTGATTCAATTGTAATAAAACCTTGACATCAAAGGTCAACTTTAAAACATGTTTACCATAGTTGCATATAGTGTGAAGCACTGCAGGTTAAGAGGGTCCTCCATGAGTCCAGAGATGGTGCTCCTCAGCTTGGACACTAGCTTCTCCGAGTTCAACCTCAGCTCCTCCACCAGCTGGGAGAGAACCTTCTCCCCAATCACACCCAACTGCAACCCTGGATGGAGGAGACGAGGGGGAAACATTGACCAACCCAGGGAATCCAACCTCTAACCCTGGCAGTGTTCGTATCATAATGTACCAGTTGTACTACACCAGGGAATCGAACCTCTAACCCTGGCAGTGTTTCGACAATAATGTTCCAGTGGAACTACACAGGGAATCCAACCCTTAACCCTGGCAGTGTTCGTACCATATTATACCAGTTGAGCTACACAGGGAATACTAACCTTGGCAGTGTTAATGCCATTCTCTATCAGCTAAGCTACATGGGTATTAATAAAAAAAGGAAAGCTCAAAGTGTCCAACGATACAAACAACTTCCACACAGTAACACGCCAAGTGTGATGGCTCATTAACTAGATGACAGGTGCATTCTGGGAATTCACTCATCTCAGTGGTGTCATATAAAAGGAGATGAGATATAATTGATCCGTGAATGATGCACTTTTGGGAATGTATACCCACCCAGCTCCTCAAGGATGACTCTGGCGTCGACATCAAACAGCCGGTCGGCGGTGGGGAAGGACTGAGGCGCATGACAGATCTGGTCACTCCAGCGGCGTATCTCTCCGACCAGCTCCTCGTAGGCCGAGACGGCCCCGCCTCTCAAGGCCTCCAGAGAGGAGCTGGCTCCCCATTGGTTGGTGAAGGAACGCACGTCCGTCAGCCACGCGTACTCGCCACACAGCCGCTGAACCTCTGCCTGAGCTTCCTGTCACATGACCAAAGAGCACGACTCAGGATCCCTCATGGCATTTTAAAGATACAGTTAAGCCTACTGATCTCTATGAAGATCCATTCATTTGGCCATCTTAACATCATCGTCTCAATAGCCAATTCACATTTTCATAGCTTGCTAGAGGTTGAAAGCATTGGTGGTTTAAAGAGTGGTTTTAATCAAGTACTGAACTTGAGCTCATTTTTAAAGGTGCTGTTGATTCATACAGTACATCATAGTGGCAGGCATTAGCATGTGTTCATTGTATTGCTGATGTCACACCGAGATTTGCTCTTTAATCATCTATGCATCTGTAACTAAAAGCAATGGTTTTCCTGCATACCCGTGTGCTTGTTTGAAAAAACATGTTCACTTAAAATAAATGGTATCATATGAATCACATTTCGAACAATAATGGTTTATGTAAATAACACACAGACAAACCACGATTAAAAACCACGTTGAATAAAGCCTGAATCCTCCTGCGGTATTAAACGGATTCACTACCGGCGACATTCCATCAGTAACCATGCACGTCACGTCAAGGATCGCAAAAAAAAAAACGAACAAAATGGCCTGTCACATTAATTAATCTCCTGAATCATCACAGAAAAAAGGGGCCACCCTTGCCTGCATGATCCCGGCACATTGTCTCTCCACCTCCTTTGAGACGTCGCTGGTACCCAGCTGCCACTCCAGACATCTTCTGGACAGGGGAAGGCAGCAGCCTCTCAGCCTGCAACCCTGCACTGCTAAAGGGTTTGACCAGGGAAGGACCGCACGGTAGACTGGCCACTCTCTGGATGTCACGTCGAAGGGTCTCCCCTCTCTGGGTCCCCCCTCTCTGGGTCCCCCCTCTCTGGGTCCCCCCTCTCTGGGTCCCCCCTCTCTGGGTCCCCCCTCTCTGGATCTTCCCTCTCTGTATCTTCCCTCTCTAGGTGACCCCTTTCTGGATATCCCCTCTCTGGGTCTCCCCTCTCTAGGTCTCCCCTCTCTGGCTCTCCCCTCTCTGGATCTCCCCTCTCTGGATGTCTCCTCTCTTGATCTCCTCTCTCTGGATCTCCCCTCTCTGGATGTCTCCTCTCTGGATCTCCCCTCTCTGGATCTCCCCTCTCTGGATCTCCCCTCTCTGGATCTCCCCTCTCTGGATCTCCCCTCTCTGGATCTCCCCTCATGGTTCATGTCTTCATACAGGCGCTGGAAAGCTGGGGATGACACACAAAGAAAGATAAAAAGTGACTGCAGAAATACAGGCCTCAGTCGCTGCATTGTAGTTTGACTGGGGGCTGGTTGTGAACTAAAGCCCTATCACTAAACCGGTCCTGGTCAAAACAGGCCATTAAATCATCAAGCAAACCCAATTAATTATATTGCAATACCTTAGAACCTATGTTGTGTCAGGGATAATGTACAGCGAGCCGGTCATTATCATGAAATAAACCCAGACAGGGTGATGCAGGACCCCAACGTGAACCGAAGGGGGCTTGAATCACCTAAATCAACCTTGAATCAACCTTGAATCAACATATTTATTGTATTGATTAAAAAAATGATTGTATTGCTTCCACTTAAGAAATTGTCCGTTAGATTCTACCGTTGGAAATGGCGTCCATAGCAACGGTCTGTTATTCATAGCAGCGGTCTGCTGTACAGAAATAACAGACTGCTGAATGCCGTAATTAACCAATCAGAATCACGTACACAACAAAGCTGTGTACTAAGGGTAGTTTAACGACCCTGTTTGCTTCTTCTGAGATTTAGTTTCTCTAAACAGAGAAAATTGTTATAATGCATCATTGTGATATCTTAATAGGTTTTCCTCGGCGTATGAGACATATTATGGTCAGTGGACGTAAATGGAAGGGTCTTGGAGTGTTTCTTTAAAATGGCTACTTTGGGTGAACACTCATGTTTAATACAAGAGCTATGAGTGATCAATATGAAGAGAAATACCTCCAGGAGCCAGACGGAGGTCCTGTATCTCAGCAGAACTAGAGTCAGTGATCTCTAGGAAAAGACCACAGCTGCCACACACCTGCCAGAGGAAAGGAAGACACCTGCTGAGTTGTGGAAGGTGGATGACAAACTCCCAGCTCTGATAATCATATCTGCTGAAACTAACATTTCTGTATCGGAGTCAAAACCTGCCAACTGTATTCTACTATCATTCAACAGATGATAGTTTATCGTTTATCCAAAGCAACTGAATTCAGCAAAATGTCATTAAGGACCGGTTAGGGAGTTAGGGCATCTTGCTCCGGGATTCCTACAGGTAGACTTTGGGGGATCGATCCAGCTATCTCTCGGCTGGGAGTCAAACACCATAGCTTTTTACCCCAGTCCCACAGTGACCCTAGACAGCGGTGAGAGGGTGAGTCTTTTACCTGGAGGATGGTATTGGAGAGTCCCAGTAGGGCCTCTTGCACCACGTCCTGGAAGAGGGGCAGGGCGGGGTCCACTGCCAGCACCCCCTGGGGGCTGAACACCAGCTGGGCTCGGAACAGACAGTCCTGTTTGGCCTCCCCTCGCTGACAAAACACAGCAGAATTACTAGAAGGAACTTCATGAATAGATTTGAGGAGTTGGATTCAATATGATGCATACCTCAAATAATCGTGTACTGCTGTAATGTTGCTAATCATTTTTCTGCTTTTCCCACTTTTATGCAAGGTGACTGTGTTAGTAAATAGTTTTTTCTCTATGATTAGTTTAACACTAATTTGCTGAATAAGGGTTTAGCAGTTATATGAAATGCATGTTTCTCTTTTTTTCTTCATCTCTCTAGTTTTCTTTTCAAACGGTGGCACACTGTGATCACCACAATTGTGCGGGGAGTCACTATAACATGAACATGATACAAAACTCTCAAACAAAAATCCCTCAACCATCACACATGACACGCCCCCCCCCCCCCCCCCCCCCCCCCCCCCCCACCTTGATGACACTGCTGAGGAAGGAGGTGACCTCTCGCTGGCTGAGCGAGCACAGTCCCTGTAGCATCATCTGATTGGCCAGGGACACCACACGGCCCAGCGCCTGGGACGTGCGTCCCGCCTGCTCAAGCTCCACCTCCAGGCTTCGATGCTGAGCGAAGTGCAGGTGCCGGGGTCGGTGGCGTTCCGTCGGCTCTTTGGCGGCGTGTTGGACACGCAGCTGTAGCTCCTGGTGGGCCTGGTAGCATTCCTGATGCAGCTGGGGAGAGAGGGAGGGAGGTGAGTCGCTGACAATACCATGCAGGAAATGTTGGGCATCACTCAATAGGGAGACAAGATGTCACCGCGTACAAACATGGCATAGAGAACAAACAGGACAGCGGGGGCCAAACAGGCACACACGGCTGTACAAAGTATGTCCTCCTGTACAAAAAAGTAATAAGTGACTCACAATATCATCCACATCATCATCAAACATCATCATCATCAAACATCAGCAGCATCAGCCACATCAGCAACATGGCTTCAAGGCCATGGAACCGTCGTTGCCATGGTTGCAAATCCCCTCCATTCCCAACATCCGCCCATAAAAAAACTACCGAGATCCCAGAGCCCTGCTATTAAAGCTACGAGATGAACAGCTACAAAGGGTCACGAGTGAAAATATTACAACAATTTCCCAGCCTCCATTACGACACTCATTCTGTGTTACTGCCGCTGTGTTTCTGTTACCGCCATCATGATGGTGGCACGTCTCTGCTGCAGCATCTTCAGCGTCTCCAGATTATGCTGGTTGTTGAGGATCAGCGCGTCTTGGAACTCCTGCAGCATGTAGCTCCTCGTACGCGAGCACGGCAGCCAACGGAGCTCAGCCAGCTCCTCGTTCATACTGCAGTAGGGTTAATATTGCACGCCCCGTTTGAGACATTCAGTGCTTAAGGACTCTCTGACTGCTTCCCACCTCGTTGTGCATAAAGAGAGCCATAATAACGATCTAGGAGGAGTGTTGATTACTATTAAAAGTATAAAGCCAAGCAAGGATTTTTAATTGATGGCACAATGCACCTTTCAAAGCCTACAACTGGTGAGCTATTTGCATGTTACTTTCATTACATATAATATATTAAAAAATAGATGTTTCAAAGGGGGTAGATAAAAGGATTTCTCCATAAACAGCCCAACATTCAGCACACCACAGTGCAGACATCTGTTCTACAATGAGGATGATTTAACAAGAAATTAAGATGTTCACCCAGTAAGGAGGACTAGAGCGTGTCTGAACTGAGGCACGGCGATGAGCAGCATGTCCTGCAGAGTGTCACATTTACGCTGGAAAACAATGCGACTGACATTTCTTCGCCACCTGGGACAAAGACGAAAAAACAACAACTTGTCAGTGTCCACAAGCTAAAACTCACTGTCACTCACACTCCCCTGCCTGTCACTCACACACTCCTGCCTGTCACTCACACACCCCTGCCTGTCAATCACACACCACTGCCTGCCACTGAGACTCGGTATGCATAGGGGTAGGTAGACTTGTAAGCATGTTTATGATTTGTAATGCATGGATCTTTATGACACATAATGCCTGCATGGGTATCATAAGTAATGCATGCACGTGTAATACACTTAATGCATGCATGTGTTTGATAATAAATGCATACACATGTGGATGAGAGGTAATGCATGCATTAGTATGTCACATGATGTGTGCACATGCATGAAACAAGACATGCATGTGTACAATATGTAACTCAAACCATGCATGTGTATGATACATAACACATGCGTGTGTATGATATGTAACTCAATACATGAGGTATATATGTTACTCAATATGCATGTGTATGATATGTAACCCAATACATGCACGTGTACCATATGTTACTGAATTCATGTGTGTATATGATATTTAACACAACACATGTGTGTGTACACAGTGAGTCACCAGGTGAAGGCTTTGTGCAGCACGTAGTCCCTGAAGAAGGGGATGGTTCTGAGTGCCCCCCACAGATGGGCCTCCCGGCGCCAGTCCTCCAGGGAGACCAGGGCCTCAGGGCCATGCCGGGTCACCTGGACCACAGCGCTGGAGGAGAACACGTAGTGGTCGGGACCAGCTCTACTGGGATGCACCAATTCCAGGTCATAGGGCCTAGGAGGAGGTCGGGGTAAACAGAGTACATGTGAAGCTGGCATTGGAGAAGACTTGGCTCCAAATCAATTATAATGCAATCAAGAGGAACACTGCTAAGGAGAACTGATTCAAATGCAGTAAATTCCCTGATACAGACTGAATAATAATTAGCAACACTGGATGGTCCCTGGTCAATCGTTGAGTATTGGCTCAGTCAGAAGATGCTTCTTTCCAATTCTGAGAAGTGAATACACAAAGGCTGTCGAGTACCTCAACAGCAACAGATTATAACCTGATGGGTATTAATTTTCTGACTTCATGTGTTGAGTCAATCATATTGATTCGAATGTCATTTGTTTCGATTTATAATGAGGATATCACAACCGGCCCATAATATGAACAACCAGTGTATAATATGAAGATCAGAGAGGAACGATCATGACCTTAATCTAGTTTAGTTAGTCCGCACGACTGAAATCTTGCTTGGCACATGGTTTGAGGGAACTATGAGGGACTAGAAGAGCGCAAAGAGGAGTGATTAGTGAGTGTGTCAGTACCGGTATTCATCACAGTGGCTCTCCTTCAGGTAATAAAACTCAAGTGCTCCTCCCCGGCGCCTCCTCTTCTTAGCCAGTGCCTCCACCACCTGTGTGCCTGTGAGAGGAGCTCTGCTCCACTTTGTCTCCTTCAAGCCAGTGGTGCTTCCCCTAGCAACAGCTGGAGCATCCCTTGCCTCATTAGGATCTGGGAGACTTGGATGGGGGTAGAGGGGTGATAAAAATTTCAATTACAACACGTTGGAATATTCCAGCAGTGGCAGAACCGGTAGATGAAGCTGTGCAACCAAAGTTGTGGGTGAACATGTGGAAAGGTTTTGCCAGCTTCAACAACACATTTTACTGGCTGAGAAAAGGGAATCCATCTATCTATCAACCAATCTTTATCCATCTGGAATATATTTTCATTTTGATTACTAATGTGGTGTTGACTGTGACAGTGTGTGAACCCAGTCTGGCCTTTTTTTCAATTACATTAAATATTTATATTCAAAACCTTGTGATCTGACTACTATGGCTCCTCTACACTATCCAGTTGTAGTAATAAATTAGGTCATGCAGCAATTGGAATATTCTATGTCAATGCTTTGACTATTTTCAACCTCACCTGTACGTTGGTTTGGATACAAGCATCTGCAAAGTAACTAAATGTAGATGTCATGTCAATGTAAATAATGCACTACCATGAGTCTGGTGATCTGTGGACCGGCGGGGCGCTGGCCACCGTGATGGGGATGTCAGCACCCAGCGCCGAAGCCACCATACGGGGGCCTTCCGTCCACAGGGAGTCCCCCATGGCAATCCCTGGTCCATACTGGGCTATGAGGCTGGGCAGCTCCACCAATGACAGCAGAGGATTGGGAGGACGATGTGCCAGAACTGTGGATAGACCAATCAGAGACTCAAACCCGAAGGTGGGCGGGCACCGCCCTCTTCCGCGTGGTGTCCGGGACAGTGGCGGTAGGGTCAGTGGAGGCCCGCGGACCACATCCACCTTGGGGACACGGGTCTTGGCCTTGGATCTGGGCCGGAGCACGGTGCTGTTCCTGGGACTCTGCCCTTGATGTTCATACTTGGGTTTTTCCTTGGGTGGGCCAGCCAGCATGGTGCTGGTCATTTAAGGTCCACTTTAGGCCGGTTGCTATCACATTAGTTTTGATTTTTTTTGCACTATACTGCACTAACTGTGCAGATAGACTAAATCAATTGTAGAAGGGAAGGATAGGTACACATTTTATGTTAGACAGATCCATAGAAATAGAATAATGGCTTCATACTATACAGTTAACCGCTGGATAAGTCCTACTATAAATCATTTTAAACCATTCCTGCACCAGTGCATGTTACTGGGCAGTTTTTACTGACATATTACTACAATATCACAATCACTATATTACAATACTGATTATAAATAATACTATAAAATATTCAATACTTCAATGCAGAATATTATGGGATTACAAAGTACAATTTGCAACGACCACAGTGGCAGGTTCCAAAGTACGGTGACGACATTGAAAATCAAGGTGAAGGACCACCGTCACCAGGTAAAAAAAAAAACCTTTTTCAAAATAATCCTCTTATTCTAGTTAACTCGGAATAACAGACTTTTTACATTGATACCTCCATATTTGGAAAAGGGTTAAAAGAAAAGTACAATACCTAAGTATAAACTAACTCTACCTAGCTGTTTGCTGCGGTCTTGCGAACAAACAAATACTGACGACAATGACTGAATAATAAAGTAATTAATATTATATATATATATATATAGACCAACATCATCACATAGATTACCGCTATGTAGTCTAGCTGTGTCATAATAAAAATCGAAAAGCGCTAAAGTGAAATAGTGAAAAGCAAAGTAAAGTCACAAATTGCAGAAGGAAACTTTGTTACCTGCCTCTGCAGCGTCAACACAACCGTAGCACTGTCTGGTTTCCATGGTAGCACTCCGTCAAGTTCACCGTCGCCTTCTTCTAAGGTCTGTCTTCAGCTTTGTACGGACAGTTTGTGCGAATGTAGGTTTTTACAACGAAGAACAATACGACGAACTTGATTTTTGTCGATAAATCACAGCACCGGCTGGTGTATGTTCCCGCGCGCGTGCGTTTTTGAGTCCACAATCGGCCACGTTTGAAAACACATGTTGTACTTATTATTCATAATACATACATACACATTATACATAACGTTACTTCTAGTTACTCGCTACAATATGTTTAATGCATTTCAGTACATTTACATTTAATCCATACAATTATTAATGTTATATGGCCTACATTAGGCTGTATTTATAGTATGTAGATGAATAAGAAAGAAAGAAAAAGACACGCTGTCAAAGTATGGCATCTGTCTCTGACAGTACGCCAACGCAGTTTATCCCATTGTAGTTTATTTAAACATGTATGAATGTAATTTATTATAAACCTACTCATCAGGAAGTCCAGTATGGCCAGGTCTATGAGGTCCACCAGCCTCGTGCCCTTGTCGTACGGCGCGGTCTTTTTCACCGTGGAACAATAGTCTGGCTCTGTTTCCCACCTGGAATGAAAACAACTTGTAACATTAACTTTACTTGTCAATTGCCCTTTTTATAATATAATGACGGATTATAGGTTATTTTAGAGCACTGTTTAAAAGCCAAAAACACACTTTGCCAGCTTGCTACGGCTGTACGACCGTCTCCACGGAGACCTCCAGGTTCTCCGGGTGGCCAGCGAGAGGTCGGGCAGCATGACTGCCAGGGAGCCCTCCAGGGTCGTGGGACGACCGCACACGGCGTGCTCCGTTGAGCAGTAGTACGAGCACTGGCCGTAGAAACACGTATTGCCCACTAGAGGGCACCGAAGGTACACAGCCGCACAGGAGAGGAGAAGAGAAGGGAGGTGAAGAGAGGACAGGGGAGGAGAGAAGATTGAGGAAAAGCGGACAGTCAGGAATAGAGGAGATGAGAGAGGATTGGAGAGGAAAGAAAATTAGATGAAAGGTGAGAGGAAAGGACAGGAAATGAATGGGAAAGATAGGAGAGGAGACGAGATAAGGAGAGGAGACGAGGGGAAATTGAATAACGGTGAGAGTAGAGGAAAGGAATGGAATTGGGAAGAAAGGAGATGAGAGGGAAGGCAAGAAAAGCAAAGAGACCAACAGAGACAAAAACGATAACCATAAATCAGTTGTTACTCGAGGCTGTGGTTCTTTATGAGCAGAAACAAGATGGCGGAGGGCCATGAACAACACAGAGAGAGAGCGTTATCGATCTGTGTGTTATATGACACCCACGGGGGGGAAGGGGTACCAGCAGAGGAGAAGAAGGTGCGGGCCAGTTTGTGGTCCGTTGTGACGTCTTTGATGTCCTTGACGACGTCCACCAGCCGGCCCACCACTGGGGGGATCCGCCGGTATCCCAGAATCCTTCAGTAGGATCCAGGAGGGGGAATGATGGACAGATGGAGAGAGACAAAAGAGACAGAGTTGGAGGAAAGAATGGCGAGAGAGACTTGATTGTTTTAGTGCAAGACCAGTTTTTGATTTGAATTAGGTCACAATATTAAGAGATATAAAAACTTAAATCTATATTTTAGCTTGCTTTCATTAAATTATGTACCATGCAGGCGTCCTGACTGTTCCCAATTGAATAAAAGGAACTCTGATCAAAACAACAGTTTCATGCAGTTTGCCATTTTGTGCATTGCAAAGACCATCTCATTATAAACGGTGAGAAAAGGAGCTCTGCTGTGCTGTTCTTCTTCTTGCTAGCTAGCTAGGACCAGCTGCCTAGCACTATATCCCTTGCACCTATCCCCTCATCGCTACCTGTCCAGGTGGAAAGCAGCAATCTCTGCGTTGTGTCGCTCAAAGTCAGAGAAGTAGTAGAGGTTGAAGTTGGTCTCTTCGTCTCGCTCCTGCCTGTGGAGAGAGCAACTCGTCTTAAAACCAGTGCATGTTTTCGTTTCATTTCATTCCAGGTCGGCTCCATTTAGGCATGCCAGGCTACCAACACGAACAATCTTTGCGTTCGCTAGTTGTAACTCTGTGGGTGCACAGTACGTGTACCTGAAAGCGACTCATGTACCCAGATCTCCACTGGCAACAAGTGACGCCTATTCGAAGAGAACATTTTAACACATGCATTGTCTGGCCGCAACTGTAGATGACTGGATGCAGTGACTCAGCTTAAGACATAGTTACCCACTGACTCAAAGTACTATGTATAGATGGACTGATGAACAGAAACAGGAAATAACAATATGATACAAATATGCCCATCTATACTGGGAAATCAATCATGGCCTCAAAACACTACAATGACTACGATTTCATATCATCATGTGTGTATAACCATGAGTTGTGAATATTTTCTAAAGATTCTAACGTTTTTAGATTAAAATAAATAAATATATAATTGCATTCAAGAATTCCCAGTCAGCAACAAACTGCAAAGTAGTTTCCACTTCAACAGGCCTCACATCAGTCCCTTACTTCATTGGCTTGAACATGGCCTGTCCGTAGTTGGGGAATGACATCACCAGCTTCATCTGCGTCCCGCCGGACTTCTGCACTGAGAGACGGAGGGGAGGAGAGCTGGGTCACCATGGCAACGCCCAGCACGGCTCCAAGTGCCGTGCCTACCACGGCACCACACAGTGGTGTGAGACTCCATCCGGAGCGGGATGGAAACACGCCCACGCCCGTGCACACGTATGCATGCACGTACATGAAAACACACACACGTATATACTTGCACACAGAAACACGAACACACACGCATAGAAATCCATACACGGGTACAAACATGCACACATAAAGACCTGCACACACACGCACACACACACACACACACAAAAATACACAAATGCACACATATACACATGCACACGTACATACGCACCCATATATACACAAATGCACACATGTACACATGCACACATACACACATATGGCACTGACACCTGGTGTCAGAAAATAACATTTTTCCAGTCAGTATTCACACATACTGTACTATTTACAAGTCACTGTCTCGCTCCCTCCCTCACGCTCTCTCTCTCTATATCTGTCCTCGTCTCTTTCTTTCTGGATTCCTCTCTTTTTTCCTTCTAACAATCACACAATTTAGCCTATACACACACATGCACACACACACACACACACACACACACACACACACACACACACACACACACACACACAGGCTAATTCCTTATAACTCTGCACCCAGTTTGCCCAGGCGCTGCTACAAACAGATAAATGATTGACAGGTGAATGATTCTCGATTAGCAACACGTAGGAACCTGGTTTCCTGTTGATCCTCCTTTTTTGTTGATTTGACACAGACCCCCCCACCCCAACCCCAACCTCAACCCTGACACACTGTCTGGCGTCTGCAATGTAACATAGCATGAACTGATAAATTATCAGAACTTCTGCAAATTAAATACAAGACTCAGCAACACTTACAAATCATACATAATAAGATCCAGTCTATTCTCATTTCCATGTAGTCATTTAGCAGGCACTTCTATCCAAAGTCACCTCCAATGAATTCAGATACATGTTATTAAAGAACAGGTATGGGTTATGTCGTCTCAAGGATGTCTACAGGTAAGCTGTTGGGGATCGAACCCAGTACCTTTGAGCACTACAGTGCCCTGGACCCAGATGTGATAATATACAACCAAAACAAATGTGGTCGTAATGCATTTATATACCCAGAATAACACTAAACTAGACTACACCCTGGCCATGACATTCCCCAGCTGCTACCTGACCAGGCAATCAACACAACAACACACAACCATTAACTTATTAACCATTTAACCTTCAGAACCTACTTTGTTGAATTCTTCTCTAACTATTTTGCACTACCACTAATGAAAAATACAAACTTCTACTTGAGTCTGACTACTCTGCACTCTGTCCATCTGTTTGTTAGAGAACAACAGGTTTCAAACGACTAGTTGGGTCACACAGTTTTCTGAACTTACATGCTTTGTATTTTCATTGTACTTGAGTTCATTTAAAGGAGCATGGAGCCGGCCCTTCTGGATCACAGATTGTTTATCACTGTTGCATTTTACGTTTAATGTATTGTGTGTGTTTATTGTCAACTTTGGAATAAAGTGTCTACTAAATGAGTTATGTAAATGTATTTCATACAGTCTGTGGTTGGTTAAAAGCTTTGGATTAAAGCGTCTGCTCAATGGCTCATGACTAAATGTAGATGTTTTGGATGCGATCTGTGGTAAGTCCTGGGCCGTACCTGCACTGACGATGCGGTGTGTGGCCAGCTGCTGGGCCAGGGGCCCCATGTTGGGGTCTGGGTGGGGGTACAGGTGCCAGCGAGAGATGCCCAGGTGGAAGCGCAGCCAGGGGGGGTGGCTGTCACTGCTGGTGTTCCACTGAACATCCTCGTAGCCGTCCTGCAACGCACTCACCCTGCAGGGGTGTGTGTGTGTGGGTGTGCGTTGTGTGTGTATGTGTGTGTATGCGTGTGTATGTGTGTGTGTGAGTGTGTGTGTGTGTGTGTAGTGTGTGGTGTATGAGTGGTTGTGTGTGCGTATGCGAGTGTGTGTTGGTAGGTATTAAATGAGAGCGTTTAACTTCTTAATACACTTTAGTAGATTTACTTGACATTACTAACGTAAATAATTGTGTCTAATAAGAAATGCTGTTATTGATTATGTTTGGTCTTTAGCGAACAAAACACAACCTCAGTCTGCATCGCATTCAGATCACATCCCAGACAGACCTTCAAACACACACACACCACACACAAACATACACACACACATTCCAGCACACACACACACACACACAGACATACACTAACATCCCGACACCCCCCCCCCCCCCCACAGACACACTCACACACACACACACACACACACAAACACACACACACTCTGACATACCCCTCCACGCACACACTCACACACACACACACTCACACCCCGACACTCCCCTCCACACACACACACACACACACACACACACACACACACACACACACACACACACACACACACATCTTCCCCCAACCACATATTCACAATCACACACACACGCACACATGCACACATGCGCACAGACCCACACACCCAGCAATATGGCCTCACCACATCAGAGAGCTCTCCTCGCTGGGCTGGACCTTGGGGTTCACCTTGAGCAGCCAGTCCTCCTCAGTGATGGGAGGGGAGGGGAGGTGGTACAGCGTGTGGCTGAACAGCGCCCGCAGCTTTGACGCCGAGACCATCCCCCCACCCCCTGCCTCTCCCCCAACGGGCGGGCGGCGCCCCGACTTCCTGTCTCGGAACCTGCCACCCCTGTGAGCTTTGATGGTGTCCGGGGGCGTGGTCTCGGCGGGGGGCGAGGCGAGGCCAGAGATGTCGTTGGCGTGGTAGATTAGGACGTCTCGTACTGATGATGAGGATGATAATGATGATGATGATGATGATGATGATGATGATGAGGAGGAGGAGTTACAGGGCTGAGTCTGGAAGACAGAGGAGAAGGAGATGCAGAGCAGCAGGAGGTGTAGGAGCAGAGTGATGGAGGCCACGGACAGGCAGACGGTCCTGGAGCGGCGAGGACGCATCACCCAACGCATCCTGCTGGGGAGGGAGAGGGAGGGACAGAGGGGTAAGAATGAGAGAGAGGGAGAGAGGAGGAAAGAGGGGGGGAGAGAGAGGAGGAGAGATAGAGGAGAGAGGAGGAGAGAGAGGAGAGAGAGGAGAGGGGGAGAAGTGAGAATGAGAGGTGAGAAAGAGAGAGAGAACGTCAGGAAAACAGAATAATAGATGGCAAAAATAGGTAAATAAAAGTGTTAAGTGGTGTAAGTCACCCAATGAAGACATTTAATCTAGGAGAGTGGGAGGGACACAATTGAGAAAGATTAAACAAAACCTTGGAGATTGTGTAAGTCAAACGAAAGCCAAGACAATAAGGAGCTTAACTTCGACGTTTTTGTTTTACAAACTTCAAATTAGCTCATCAATCTGCCCATCCACACTCTGATAACGGCATGTCAATATCCCCTCTTGTCAACAAAATGGCACGCTACATGCTAAGATTTTTCACTGTGTTCCAATGAATCCCCTGTTTGCATACCTGCGTGTGTGTGTTGTTTTTCCACTTAGTCGCTCCCCCGTCCCGCTTAGTTTTGCTGGAGCCTGCGGACCGGTGCTGTGTCCCCGTGTTCTGCAGGTGGTGTGGGCCGTGTAGCCTGGGGTCCTGGAGTAGAGCTGGAGGATGGAGAGGTGCCAGGTTATGGTGCTCTCGTTGGGTGACAGTGCCTGGGGGTTGGCCCCGATCTTGTTTGTTTACCCACTGTTTGGACTGTGAATGAGGGCCGTCTCTCTGTCTGGCTGGCATTCTGTCTGTCTGTCCTTCTTTCTGTTCATCTCTCTGTCTGTCTGTCTGTTCATCTCTCTGTCTGTCTGTTCATATGTATGTCTGTGCATCTGTATGTCTGTTCATCTGTATGTCTGTGCATCTGTGTGTCTGCTAGTCTGTGTCTAATGGACAATCATGATGGACTATAAAGTAATCTGAATCTGAATCTCTAATCCCGTTCTGATAAAACAGGAGGCGGTTGAAATGGCCCATGCTGTAGAAACATGATCATGATGCGTCCCTGCTTGTCCCCACCCCGGCCTTTCTCTGTTCGACATGTAACACCTGTCTTTGTCCTGTGGAGAGAGTCTGCAGGCGGAGCCTCCCCTGTGGCAATGCTTTATGAGAGTTGGCCCACAGTCAGGTGCCTCTCTGCCTGCCTTGAACTACAGCCTTGTTTTGTGTTTCTAGATTCGGTTGGAGGAGGTTCTGGTAGTGTAGTTCTCACTGCTGTGTTTTGTATTTAGTTTGATGTTATTTCGGAAGCGTGGACGGCCCAGTAGTTTCTTCTCCTTTTGTTATGTTTAGACAGATCTCTCCACCTTTTTGTTCCTTTTCCTGTTGGGTAGCTGTACCCCTTTTATAAAGGCTTTTTATGTCTCATGGGTTTGAGCCACCCCAAATAGGGGTTGTAACACCGCTAGTTATAAACAACACCCCTACCCCCCCCCCCCCCCCCCCCCCCCCACCACAGACACATACACACACAAAACTACTCAAACAAACACACACACGCACACATTTCACGTTCTATTGCATGTAAAGGATGTTCGTAAGTATCGGTGCTCATACTTATGAACAAATGACAATGAAATGAATCCTTAATTAGTATTTTTTATGATTGCATTGCTTTTGTTATTGTTCATCTGAGAGGCATTAAACACAAATACATCTTACGTTTAGTGCAGCAATAATGTCAGTCGGAACAAGGATTCAAAATAGAGGCAGCCTTGCATCTTTATCCTTATATGAAACCCTGTGTGCACAGAAGGATACAGCTGCCTCAACAGACACACAAACACATAACACACCTGCGGTATGATGTGCATGAACCTACACTTTTACACACACTCGCCTGTGCTTTGATATGCATGACCTATGCACATACACACACACGCACGCACACAATGACACATTCATATTGGATCGTATTTCATAATTCCTTAATTATAACAGCCCTCTCAGCAGTTGGTGAATGAAAAATGAAACACTTTTTTTTGCAATTCTGTCCTCTTTTGACCTCTTCTTCACTTCCTGTCTTTCTCTTTTTCTTTTGCACTCTCTTTCTCTCTCTCCTTTTCTCTGCTGCTGTCCACTGTTGCTCTTTTGCCCCCTCTTTCTATTTATCTCTCGCTCTCCCTCCCCCTCCTTTCTTGAGCTCTCTCAACCACTTATCTAGCTCTGGTTTCCTTGAACATGTGTTGAATTTGTTACTTTCCAGCAAACACAACAAATCACTCACACATACACACAAAATGACTCAAACAAACACACACGCACAGAACAGCACTCACACACACACATACAACATCACTCACACACTCAGTGACACACACGTTCAGGGACAGACACATCTCCGTGGTGGTTGCTAGGAGACGACAGCTACCTGTGGAGTGATGATCGGCACCGTCTCAGCACCGCGGCGGCCAGACGTCATCCCAGGATAACTCAATGTCTCCTGGTGATGCATCACTGCTTTTTCAAACATCCAGTGAAACCCAGGAAGGTTAAGGCTTTTGATTTTACCAGGAAGTCCCATCGACAGAGATCGCTAACCTCTCTTGTAACAGAGCTGTGAAATAGCATTTAGGTGTTTCACTCCCAAATGAAAGTTTGAATTCCCCATGTCAGCAGCCCACCTGCAGGCAAGATCCCTACCCTAATAATGATGTCTGAATTCACTGCAAGTCCCTGATGTCTAACCTTCATTATACACACTCCCCAGTAAAGACTGAAAACACCACTATATTGGCGCTCTTCTTCACAGCATCACTGATCGAAGATTCTCCCCCTCAGCCGCATAACGTGGTTTGAAATAGGAACAGACATGTGGAATATGGTCTATTTCTTTTTTATTGTGAAATGCCACTTGCTTGTGTTGTCAGTATGACTGTGCAAGTCTTTGAATGAATATTTAACCAAGTCAGGAGGACCCAGCTTGAAAGAGGGGATATATAAAGAGCATCAGCAGTAAATAATGAATGGGAGCCAGCCAGGGGGATGGGGACACATTGGCTATCATGGTGTTGCTTCTGAGAAGAATCGCTGCAACAGGAAGAGCTGCAGACTGACACCAACAACCTAGCCTACCTTCAACAGTTCACATGGAGTTTTTAAGAGGTTCCACCTCAGGAAATTAATAATGAAGGGCAGCAATTGCATTTCTGTGAGTGTGCATGTGTGTGAGAGTGTGTTTGTTTGTGTTCTGTTCGCGTTGTCACAGGGCAGGCTGACCTACAGTGGGGTCACAGTGTTTAGAGTCAATATGATTTCAACATCATCTTTACTTTAACCATTCAGCACAGATGCTTTTATCGAGAGCGACTTACAGTGAGTTGAGATACATGTCAGTAAGGAGCAGGAATAGATGTTAGGGTATCTTGCTCAGCGACTGTGGACAATGGGGTTTCGAACTCAATTGGATTCAAACACACTAGTCGCTACACCATCCTGCCCGTTCGTTTTCCGTGTAAATCAGTTTACCCATTTTACCCTCCAACCACACAACAGCATTTCATTAATGGTGTGTTTAAAGGCACGCCAATTTTATTTATTCACATGGAACCATGATAACAGCTCCTGAAGTTCAATGACTTGAGTTTAAAATTAATTTAAAATGAGGGCATCATGTTATTTCATGTCTGGCATTTATGGGACAATTAGAAGCACTTGATGCTTTCTCTTGCTTTTCTCTTGTTTGCGGTTTTTATTTAATGAGAATGAGCCAGATGCTATGCAATCTTTTTTTCTAATGGTGTAGTTTACTCTAGTATACATAGAGAAAACATCACGCTTTTAAACTGTCTTGACTAGCAGGCAGTATAGCAGGGCTACATTATAGTGTTGCGAATTGCTCTTAACAAAATCACCTTCTTAGTGTTTGCAAAGTATATATCACTGTAATATGAAGGATATTATCACATTACTTTAAGACAAATAATCTTAATTATCCAAGCAAAAAGCATGTGCTGACTGGTCTATATTTGAAGACAAAGACTCCCATCTTAGAACACAGGAAGAGAAAAGCTGCATCAAACATCTGTTTAAAACACAACTCAAGTTTATTGTATCACAGCACGCATTCAGGTCTGTTCCCTTGGGTCCGTTAAAACTGGTATGAACATTAAATTAAAGCATAAGAAAAATGTTGACATCAACAACTTTTTTTTTTATTGTGGATCTGTACACCGGACATGTCCTGAAACATGTCCTTAACTGAAGGAAACCAGACCCTTGTCTGTAGTTTCTGGGCTGCAAAGACACAGCCCTTCATCATAATGAGAACACAGTGTTCAGTGTTGTTCAGTTTTTCACATGTGAACCCCAATCGTTGCATCAAAATATTTACACACATCAAAACTTTATTGAAAACATACAAAGTGGGGGGACTGGGGACGGGCCGAGAGAGACAAAAAAACAGAGCGTAAAGAATAACAAAAGTGTAGGGGAGGAGAAACGTAAAGGACTATTGCAAAGAACCTTGGGCAGAGAGGAAAGACATGATTTTTTTTCAATTTTCTTCAATTTTTCTTCAAAAATATTGTGTGTGTCCAGCACACACAAATATTCACACGTGCACACAGTCCCTGAAGAGAAACGTGATTAAAAAAAACAACGTGGAGAGACCCTGGCCGGATACATTATTGTAACAGAGTAATACAAATGCAATTAAAAAGACAAGAGAGAGAGAGGTTACAGCATCTGGAATAAATGGAGGGAGAGGGTGCGTCTACAGACGGGCGAGGAGCAGAAGGACGTGTCTAATCGGTGGAATCTCGGAGCGAGAGCATACAGTACTCCGCATTTCAACCACCTGTTTCAAATATTAAAAAAAAATATTTAAACTAAAACAAGAACCTCTGAGTGATGGCTGGTACAGCCAAGATGGCCGGTTTATAAGTACACAAGGAAACCGATGCCGCTAACCTCGTGCAAAGTCACTAGCGCATCCCCACACTAGGGTAAGTGAAACATTTGCACTTCAAAGAGTTCAGAGACACAAACAACGTAAAAAACAATAATCAAAGAAATATCTTTGCTATCATTCATAAAACGATATGGCTGTAACTTTAGTTATATTATATGCAACTTAACAATAAAAGCCAACTATACAGTGGAGCCACATCCAGACTGTGAGACACAGATGTCCAGGCACAGACATGATTGGCACCGAACAACCCTTTACATCAGCAGCCCATCGTAGTGTTAATAAATGGATACCATGAAATGTGCCCACTCCTTTTCCCTCGTTTTACCGGAGTTCACCCAGACCTACGTCAGGCGACTCAAGACACCCTGGTGGTAGAAAAGGTGAGGAGAGAAAGATGGGTGGAATGATGGGAAGGAGGGAAGGAATGGAGCACAGACGGCTGGATGGAAGGAAGGGAGGGGCTAGGAACACTTCCACACGCACACGGCGAGGCTGCCTCCGAAGAACATGTAGAGCAAGTTCTTCACCTCGTGGGTCACCTCGAAGCCGAAGCCCTCGCCGATCACCACGTGCCATGAACTGCCAAACTTCTTGTCCATGGACTCCTTGATCATCTTCGCCGCACTCTGAGAGAGTGAGAGAGAGTGAGAGTGAGAGAGAGAGAGAGACAGAGAGAGAGAGAGAGGATAGAGACAGGGAGTGAGAGACAGAGAGAAAGAGAGAGACAGATAGCGAGACAGATAGAGAACAGATAGACAGGGAGAGAGGGAGTGAGAGTGAGAAAGACAGAGACAGAGTGAGAGAGATTGAGTGAGAGAGAGAGAGCGACAGGATGAGACAGAGTATGGCAAGCTGTTTTAACATTTAATCAGTAGGGCTGACTTGTAGCGATTTAGTTTTCACTGGTCAAAATGACCTTTCGACATGTCAAAATGTCATTTTGACTAGTTCGACGTGTTACAAATATATTTTCACAGGTAGAAATAACATTTAGACTAGTCACAATTGATTTACATTTATGATATCTGTAATTTAAGAACAATTGTAGATATCTACAATGAACATTGCCATTAGTGAGAATTGAATTGTTGATATCTATAATTAACATTTTAACTAGTGAGTATTTATTTGTAGATATCATTAATTAGAATGGCAACTAGTCAAAATAACATTATGAATATGTAGACTTGGAATTATAACATGTCAAAATTGTATTATAGATATCTGTTCTTGGGTTTGAATAGAAGTACATTTAAAAAAATTGACTAGTTGTAATTAAGTTACAGATATCTATTATTAACATTTCCACTAGTAAGAAATTAATTGTTGATATCAAGAATAAACATTTTGACTTGTGAGAAATGAATTGTAGATATCTTTAATTAGAATTGCTGCTAGTCAAAATTACATTATGGATATGTTGGCTTGGAATTCTAACTAGTCAAAAAGCAATTGTTGATATCTACAATTTATATTACCGTTACTGATTAAATGTTAAACGGGCTTACCTTAGACAGAGGTATTTCTTACACACATTTTTTTTATCCTCTTACTTAACTTTTTTGAGCATTGGTTATGTAAATCTACGTTTCCCCAATACAGTCTTTGAATTTAATAGAAGAAAGAGAGCTCGACTTAAATTATTGACATGAAACTAACTGGTATCACATGTTCTGCAAAGATAACAGCTGAATTCAAGTGATTCTGGGAACGCACGCAGTCAAAATGTCTAGCATTTTATGCCAGCAAAATACTCACTCACACACCTCATTGTTTGTGGCAAACTTTTCACAGGCCGTCACACAGAGCTCCATAGTCTCGACCCTCATTTCCTCTGCCATGTCTGTGTGCTGGAGACACAAACACAGGTCATTAAATCACTGCTATGTCTAAAACACATACACACCGAGAGAAAAAAGCAAGGCCTCTAGCAGTTGGCCTACTGCTTCTTAGGCTGAGTAAAAAGTGACACACCAGTCTATGTCAGCTGACACTATATACTGTACATATGATCAAACAACAATGAACGGAGATGATCCATTTACTATTTTGAAACTATTACTACTACTACTACTACTTTTATGATTAAGCATACACTTTTATTGAATGTGACTGACTGTGATTTCAGATACATGTCATTAAGGAGCAGGTTGTAGGGGTTAGGGCATCTCGCTCAAGGATACCAGCAGGTAGGCTGTGGAGATTTGCACTCAAACACAGTACTTTTTGGCTGGGAGTTAAACACTTTAACCACTACACAATCCTACATCCTGACCTTGTACTCAAAGGTAATATGTTGCAGGCGTGCCAACATTGTGTTCAGAAAAGCACAGAACCGTTAGTGCAGCAAAGGTAGTAGTAGTGCTGTAAGTGCAGTACAATTTTGGCAGTACTGTAGTACTATAGTAGTTGTACTAGTAGTAGTATAGTAGCAGTATTATAGTAGCAGGAGTATTACTATAGTAACAGTAGTAGTTGTATTAGTAGTACTATAGTAGTAGTTGTAATACTACTACTACTACTACTACTACTACACCCAACAATACAATAACAATGAGATTAAAAAAACTTCAGGAAATAATCAGTGTAAAACACCATGCCCTTATGATCAATGTAACACCCATACCCTAATGATCAATGTAACACCCATACCCTTATCATCATTATAAAACACCATACCCTTATGAGAGGAAAGCTGTGGAGTCTCTTGTAGTCTGCCTCTTCCTTCTTCCCCTCCCCTGTCTCAGCCATTCCAACTCGATCCAGCAGCTAGAGACAACAGCACATCTTCACGAAGACAGCAACACTTATTATAGCTTAGCTGACGCCTGTTTTTAATAGTACAGGCAACCATCAACAACCCTAATCAAACGTATACATGTCAGGCATTAATAGGGACAGAGAAAGGTTTATGCGACTCTATCGTAACTCAATACAGGCTAATGTTTGGTTGCTAAGTTCATTCAATATTGCTAGCAACAGCTAGCCATAGCAATCCTAGTATTTGTTATAACAGCATAATGGCTAATCTGGTAAGAATGACAAGTACAGCGTTAGCATGGATTATGGTTAGAGTTTGATATATATTGAAGAGTTTGATATATAAATAACGTTATGGATGGTGTAATTAGTAAGTGTAGCTTGCGTTAGCCAAATATCTGGGGTAGCAACCACTCTTTTCCATTTATGTTTTGTCTAGTTTATACATTTGACCAATCTTGTTAACGAAGTAGCGACTCACTTCTTAAATAAATGTAATACAAATACACTCGTTACTTACGCGACGTTTGCTCGACAAAAAGTTATTTCATGTGTAAGAGTCTAGTTGTTAAGGAGACATGTTTTAAACAAACGAGATGCCAGTGAAAGATGCTCCGCCCCCTTTGCTTATACTGCTGCCCCATTGGCTTAGAGTTTACCGTTGAATTTAGCTGAAGAAGAAACCATGATGTCATCCTACGGTAAGAGAAAGAGGGACAGAGAGACGAAGAGATAGAGCGAGTGATGGAACGAGTCATATCCACCAATAAATGTAACCCAACAGTATTGCACATTTAACACGCAAACAAGTGGACATAAATACATAAGGAAATAAGTCTTTCCTCATATGTCGTCCGTTTGATGAGATAATAGGCAAAATGATGAAAACATTTAGGAATAGAGTTCCAGACTCTTTCTTCTGTAGCCCATGTCGGGCGTGGAAAACCACTTTTCTAATCGGCCCACTAAGAGAATCTGACCTAGATTCAGTAGGGGTAGCATCCTCAAAACCCCAGGTGTACAAGTTTGATTGAGAGCAGTCTGCGACCCACAGTTGTCTGACACACATTTTATAATAAATATTTATACATGTAAATAAACACATTTTTGTTCCGTTTTATATTTGTTAATTAACTTTAAATAATGTGTTTAACTGTGATGAATTATTGGAATTGAATGACACATCACTATACTTTGACTCGTGTTTTACACATGGTCACAATTGATAGCCCCTGGATTAAAGACATTATTGTTTTTCAAACATTGACCCCTGTTCACTTCATGGATGAAAGTGGATTAGCAATCTCTGGGGTCATGGTAAAACCTCTCTTGCACATTAGAACTCTCTCTCTGTCTCTCTGTCTCTCTGTCTCTCTGTCTCTCTGTCTCTCTCTGTCTCTCTCTCTCTCTCTCTCTCTCTCTCTCTCTCTCTCTCTCTCTCTCTCTCTCTCTCTCTCTCTATTCCATTGTCTCTTCACCACTAATGGGCCATTATCATAACAGTGCAATAGCAGGATAAAAGTTACTTTTACCAGAGAGAGGTTTTATCCTTAGTAAGATAAATCAGACCCAGCCGAAGTTACAGTGGTCTGGGTGTTTAGGTACACGAACCAAGAACCTTTCGGTGTGTGGGTGTGGGTGTAAATTCATGTGCATGGACGTGTGTCTGTGTGTGTGTTGGTGTTGGTGTTGGTGTAGGTGTGTGTGTGTGTGTGTGTGTGTGTGTGTGTGTACATGTGATAGTGAAAGGTAATTAGAGTCCATCTATTATTCATAAGGTGAGAAGCTCACAGGAGGTTATTGGTATGGTGAAATTATTACCAGCCCACTTCATGTTATATGAAAGAGCATTTCATATGCATTTATATGCATAAATATCAATATTTACATTTACAAATAAATTGTTATCCAAAGCAGTGAATTTACAGTGCACTTACAATGGATTTTCTTTTAGATTCAGGCCATTAAAGGACAATACTGGTCTGGGTAAACAAACCATCGTTACATTCTCTCCTGGTTTTACCAAAACATCTGTTACCAATATAATTTGTCCCAAGAACTTCCCTGTACATATTCTGCCGAATAGCATTACTAGCCACGAATGTAATCAATGGCACTATTGGACTTTTATCTTTTGGAATCCATGTGCACCAGTCAGTATGGAGTTTGCAGACAACATAACAATAAATCACCGTACAGGTACTTTGCAAAATGCCTTATCACAAAGACAAAAGTGCTACTGATATTGTTTACGTTTGGGCAGACGTTTGTGGAGTGTGTGTGGTTGATGGCTGGTTTCAGCAGCCTCACTGGGCCCGAGACAGACGGGTTAGACTCTGGGGCTGGGTGAGGCTGCACACCTGTGATGCACTGACCAATCAATGCACACAGGTTAAACAAGCCATCACCACACACACTCAGGAGAGCTCTGAGTGTCCACACAAAATGCTACTAGGCAGAACTGACACATCAAAGTGATTTTGAAATATTATATACGGGTGGTATCGGACGTTTAAGTGAAGCCAGGAGAGACGGTCGCGATGGTTTGATCTCCCAGATTGGTGTTGTACTTTAGGAAGCAGGTTTCTTACTCAAGGGCACCAGCGAGTAGACAGTCAGGAGTGAACAACCAACCACTAGACTCTGCTGTCTGACAGTCGTTGTTTTTGACACTCATTAAGATGACTAACAGACAAGCACACTGAGCTTCATGTCAGGTGCCTCAGCGGACCGACCGGTGAGAAGTCCTATTTGTTGTCAGTGACCAGGATTAAGAGACGCAGCGTTTGAAGTGGAGAGAGAGACAGAGAGGTAGAGAGAGACCAGGGTCGAGAGGCGCAGCGTTCGAAGTGGAGAGAGAGACAGAGAGGTAGAGAGAGACCAGGGTCGAGAGATGCAGCGTTCGAAGTGGAGAGAGAGACAGAGAGGGAGAGAGAGACCAGGGTTGAGAGACACAGCGTTTGAAGTGGAGAGAGAGACAGAGAGGGAGAGAGACCAGGGTCGAGAGACACACCGTAAGATGTGGAGAGAGCGATAGAGACCAAGGTTGAGAGGCAGACATTACACGTGTTGAGAGAGACCAGGGTTGAGAGACAAAATGTTTGAAGTGGAAAGAGAGGTAGACCAGGGTCGAAGAACATATTGTTAAAAGCAGAGAGAGAGAGGGAGAGAGAGAGAGAGAGAGAGAGAGAGAGAGAGAGAGAGAGAGAGAGAGAGAGAGAGAGAGACAGGGAGAGCAGAAGGAGCCTACATATCAGTGTTCCTGTATGTTTGAATGTGTGTCCATACGTATATTCCTGTATGATTATCTATCTCCTGTGTGTGTGTGTGTGTGTGTGTGTGTGTGTGTGTGTGTGCATGCGTGCATGAGTGCATGTGTGTGAGTGCATGCATGTGTGTGTGTGTCTGTTTGTGTGCGTGTGCATGTGTGTGTGTGGCAGAAGTCATGAATCAGCAGTCACACAGCAGCCTATTTGTGGCCTGTATCGGGAAAGTAATCTATTACTCCAAGAGTAATGGATTACTTTCTGGCAGGGATCACTACTCCTTTCAGATCTCACGAGTTACTGCACTGAGTTTACTGTACACACACACACACACACACACACACACACACACACACACACACACACACACACACACACACACACACATACATACACACACACACACACACAAATACAAACACACCACTCTAGCTCTCACGAACACACAGACACACACACACACACACACACTCACACACATACATACACAGACACACACACACAAATATAAACGCACCACTCTAGCTCTCACGCACACACACACAAACACACACACATTTGCGTGCACGTTTCCCCCATAGTCAAATTAATCATCCGATCCAGCTAGTCTCATCTGACAACAGTTAAATGAGTTTCTGTGTGTGTGTGTGTGTGTGTGTTGGTGTGTGTGTGTGTGTGTGTGTGTGTTTAGCATATATGTCTTCTGTAATCCAATTGTGATGGTAAGAGCTGACAGAGAGAAATATCAATGGGCTTCAATTGACACACCCTCAGATCTACATTACCATAACTACCCCCCCCCCCCCACACACACACAAATGTGCAATATACAAACCCTCAGACCCACATTACCATAGCTTACCACCCCCCCCCCACACACACACACAAACAGGCACACACAAACACACACACACACACATACACACATATACCATATAAAACCCCTCAGACCGACATTACCCTTATTTACCCCCCCCCCCCCCCCCCCCACACACACACACACACATACACACACACACACAGACACACACACAAACACACACACACACACAGTATTGTATCAGTACAGTAAAAAAAATTGGATCATATCATCATCCATAATAATTTGTATTATTAGAATAACTTTATTTCTTTGTCCACATATTCAGCAATATCACAGTAGGTCCATAGACGTGTTCATAATGCCAAGCACAATACTGATCTCACAGTCTTTAACATCAAATAACCAAAAGCAAGAGCGCGTGGGTGCAGTCAGAGGGCAAGAGACAGAGAGAAAGAGAGAAAGAGAGAAAGAGAGAAAGAGAGAAAGAGAGAAAGAGAGAAAGAGAAACAAGAGACAGAGAGAGAAACAACAGAGAGAGAGAGAGAGAGAGAGAGAATGTGAGCGAAGAATTAGAGTGCAGAAAACGAGAGGCAGCGCGAAAGGAGGCAATGACGGGTAACATTTTGGTTGTGGGCATGTGCGCCCAAACAGGCACTTTGAAGACACAGGTGTCTCTGCTCAGGTGGGACCGAATCTGTGAGGTAGGCCTACATGTGGGGAGGGGGTGATTGTACACAGTTATGTTACATTACACTCTTTTTCCACTTATTTGATATTCAATATGTAACACCAGTGGGTGTTTAAAAGGACAAAGGAGCCGTCATGTTCAGAATGTGTGGAGGATGGAAGTCTACTGTTCTCTACCATTTGCCGTGGAGTACATAAGATCTATCAGGCACTCCACGCTCATGCACGTAGAAGGGTGCACGCTCATGCTCGTGCAAGTTACATCTCATCGAGTTTTGATTTCAGGGTACCCAACCAGAGGGAAGCCAAACTCGGTCACAGTTTGGTGCGGTGTTAGTGCTTTAGTAGGCAATGGCATCAAGATACATACAGTGGCTAAGATACATGTTTTCAAATTGAATTGAGAGGCACGGCAAATGTAGAGGAATGTGGAATGCAGATAAAAAGAGAAAGAGTAGAGTTGGACATTATGTGTATGAGATGTTTTATAGCAAGGGCAGAGAACAGCACAAAGAGACCGTAGCAGTTATACGTTAAACCACAGAACATGTAGAAATGAAATACATACATAAACAACAACACTGCACTGAGAAAACAATGCTGTACGCAATATATAAAATAAATCAAAACATAAAACATCACCGAACACGTAAAAAATTAACAATATTAAGCAAACATAGTGCTTATTCTTGAGTATCAAAGTGAATAAATATAGCAAAGTTATGATGAGTTGATATCTCAGAAAGTAATTCACAGTTCAGCAAAAAACAAAAAACATCTTTATGGACCATTTCGTCCCCTCCAGGGTGTGTGGACCTCATGGGAATTCCTTCACGTCCATTTTGAATCTGAGGCGGTTTGGAAACACAGGTGCGTTTCCAAAATTGCCCAGAGTACCTTTTAAAAATACACCTCTTCTATGGTAACCGTCATCAGCTTCCACATCTTTCACCCACAACTCACAGGTAAAATAGTTGGCAAAGCACATGTAGACCCAAACAAAGTAGATAACAGTAAAACCCATAACGGTAGATCCAATTAGACTAGATAAAACCTACCATCACCATGAACCAATACAATCAAACAACCAATAAAAAAACAATACAAAGAATCCAAACAAGCAGACCAACCTTTACACAAAACAAATACAAATTGTATAATACACTTCTGGCTACAATACCACGCACGTTCATGCTGCCTGTCCTCAGGTGACTCTGGAGGTGTGCCTGAATCTAAAGTAACCACATGGATGTGAGAGCTAAACAAAACAAAATCCTTCACACTTTTGGTGACCTTTCCTCACCGAAGGTATTGGAAAATCAATAAAATAAAGACGGATGGATTCAATGGACTCTTTCAACATCCTGCCATCTTGGCTCGCAATGTCGACAAACTCAAACACTTCAAGTTCAACGTATAAACCATCTACATTAAATTATCATTTTATTGTAAGATCTTAATTACATTTGTATGCCTTTGTTTGAGACGAGATCCTAGATGAAGGACAAGGTTATAGCCTAAGATAAGTATTATATTACATGGTTATATTTCCACATTCCCAACTTGTTACTCGTTGAACACTCTTAACGTGTATTCATATAAAATATGTCAACATAAATGATCTGAATGGATCTTGTTAGTTAATCTGATGTTTAAAGGGGCCGCTGAATCTTTCACTATCCGTTTCTCAAACCAAATAAATACAACCTTCCCCTCAAGCCCATCTTTCAGCTCACTACAATCATCTGCCAAAATGTCTCCATTTCTCCTATATCTACCTCACCCCCTTTCCCCCCTCTGGATGTCTCCCCCATCTCCCCTCACTGTTTGTGTCCCTTGGGGTTGGTCCTCTGGGCTGCGTGGCAGGGGTCCAGGGACTCCTTGATGGCCCCACCATAGACGTCCACGTCCAGGTCGGTCCAGGGGGCGATGTTGCCCAGGACGGTGGAGCTGCAGTCAGCCAGGGCGGCCACCTCAGCTGGCTTCAGCACCCGGTCCCACAGGTTGAACTGGGACAGCTCCCCGACCAGTGCCTGGGAGGCGTCGAACCGACCACCCAGTGTGTCCTTGGGTTGGGTAAAGAGCGGGAAAACAAGGATGACATCACTAATGGACCTGTCTAGTTTAATGCCAGTTGGTCTACGTTTTTATTCTCTCTATATTGATGTTGTAAATACTAAATAATTGTTGATCACCACATCCACACCTCTGGCTCTACATGCCACTGTACTTAATCTGCTCTTTTAATCTTAATTCTTACTGTCATATTTTTTATACGTTCTGTGTGTATATATTTATACATATATTTATACTTATATTGTTTGTTCTGTTTAACCTGTTTAACTTATTTTAGAGAATGTTACGTGCACCTACATCACCAAGACAAATTCCTTGTATGTGTAAAAAACATACTTGGCAATAAAGCTTTTCTGATTCTGATTCTGATCTTTGATGACAGCCATCATCTCTCCATCTACCCATCCATCCATCTCTCAATCTATCAACCACTCATCATCTATCGTCCAATCCTCCACCCACCCCGCCCTCCATCTATCCATCCATCTGTCCATTCATCCATTAACAATCATATTCATCCATCATCCATCCATCATCCATCCACTGCTCCATCCATCAATCATCTACCACCCATCTATCTTTCCATCATCCATCATCTCTTCATCTATCCATCCACCCATCTCATCCATCCAACCATCATCTCTCCATCCATCCACCATCCATGCACCCAGTGGTCTGACCTGCTCCTGTCCCAGGATGAGGACTCCCCCGGGCTTGATGGGGTGCCAGGCGGCCAGCCCCTCTCCCCTGCCCTTCATCTTGCCCCCCTGGTAGGCCTTCCACACCCCATCCCGGAGCGTCCAGCTCACACAGACGTGCTGCCACTCATCCTGCAGCAGAGACAGGGGCAGCTGCGCCACCTAGGGGCAGACAGTGAAACAACGTTAGTCCTCTAGGGGGAAACAAAATGGACTGGCTGTGATTAGGTTTCCCTTCACCATCGCCAGCTTCTATACAATGTGTACAACTTCCCTAGCATGGTAAACTAATGACATATAACGGACCACAATAGGTTAAAAGTACATAGATAGATAGCCAGTCAGACAGCCACTCAGTCAGCCAGCCAGCCAGTCAGCCACTCAGTCAGCCAGTCAGACTGTCAGCCACTGAGTCAGCCAGTCAGCCAGTCAATCAGACTGTCAGCCATCCAGTCAGTCAGCCAGTGATTCAGCCAGCCAGTGATTCAGCCAGCCAGTCAGTCAGCCAGCCAGTCAGCCAGCTAGATATATGATACCTTGTCATTGATGAGCAGCTCCACAGGGTTGTGGACTCCCTGCAGCAGGACCAGCTCATTGGGTTGCCCAGGGACGGAGTAGGAGAAGGGGGTCCCGATGCCGCCCTCCTTGGCCTTCAGCCACAGGCAGGCGGTGAAGGCGTACATCTCAGGCATCTCCTTCCTCACCAGGCCGTACATGTAGTTGGTCCGGATCGGGAAGGAGAGCACAAAGCCATCCGGGAAGGAGAGCTCTGTCATTGCTGGGAACGGGGGAGGGGGGGGGGGGGGAGATAATGATCAAGATAGCGAGAGAGCGAGAGAGCGAGAGAGAGAGAGAGAGAGAGAGAGAGAGAGAGAGAGGTCAGAGAGAGAGAGAGAGAGAAAGAGAGAGAGAGAGGTCAGAGAGAGAGAGAGAGAGAGAGAAAGAGAGGTCAGCGAGAGAGAGAGAGGTCAGAGAGAGAGACAGAGGTCAGAGAAGGGGGAGAGAGAGAAAAAGAGAAAGAGGTCAGAGAGAGAGAGAAAGAGAGAGAGAGTGAGAGGTCAGAGAGAGACAGAAAGAGAGAGAGTGAGAGGTCAGAGAGAGAGTGAGGTCAGAGAGAGAAACAAGAAAGAAAGAGAGAGATAGAGGGAGAGAGAGAAGGAGAGAGAGTGAGAGAGAAACAAAAAATAATTGGGTTAGATAAGAACAGAAACAGAAGGTTAAGGAGGAATGTCTGGTTAGTTTGTCCAACCACAAAGTGGAATCTTTCAACACATTCTCTCTGATGAAAAACACCCACATAAAACTACCCAGTGCTTAACACACACTTACCCTTATTCATTTATTAATTTGGCCTTTGACACTTTCAATGCTTTGTTCAAACTTACAGGGTCGAGAATGACCCAACCCACAAAATTAATATTGGAACATCTGTAAGGACTGCACCAAAAATCCACCAGACAAATGACCATGTCTGAAAAACAGCACATAATTATAAGCTTACTATAGTGCAAACAATATGGCAACATCGCATCAATGGTGCTGCAGCAAATCTTATCCACAATAAGAACACATTTTGACATGGTCATTCCAATGTTTTGCTTATTTTACTGCACAAAATATTTGGCAGGTCCTGGGCACCAGGAACCTCCACAGGTGTGTCATGACCTGACAACGTTAGGGACGGTAATTCCAGGAAAGCTGACTATTCTCTTCAAAGGTTGTGAGAGACCCTGGAAACCATATGGGTATCTTGATCCAGCATCAAGGACCCGCGCATGAAATTATTCTGCAAATGAAGGCTCGATTCCTTCCTTACAGGCATTTCATCCCTGAATAAGGATGAGCTGAATCGATCTGCAGCGAGATGGTTACGTCTCCATTACTAGAGGGCTTGCGAGGATTTGAATGTACGAAAGGATTAAACCTCTTTTTTCTTTGTACTTCAAGTCTATATTTTCTTCCTTAACATTTGACAACAACTCTGTTCTAAAACCTACCAGAGCTCTTGTCTTTTCATCACCCTGGTCCTAATGTTTATGGTTACAGCTAGGATAGGCAATTTGGCAAAACCAGCCAGAGTAAGCTACATTTTTTAAGTAAAGAAATATATATATACCACCCCTCCCTTCAGGACTGCCTGAAAGGTCACTCCCCCAAAACAAGTAAATAGCTCGCTAGCTTTAGCAATAGGTCTACCTAGCCATGTGGAAAACCCTGTTCATGTACAGTGAGTGCACACACAGAGTGCGTGCAGGTAGCTGGGTAGGTAGCCAGACAGGTAGGCCATCCAATCATTTCATTTGGGCCAAAATGTAATAATTGGATGGCTTTTTACAGGCTGCAACAGCCAAAGATAACAGATGTTTTGAAAATCTGTTTTGAAAGCATTTGATTTATTGATTGAAAAAATCAATAAATCAAATGCTTTTGTTGAAAGAGAATTTCAACAAATATGAAAAAAAGGTTGCCCTAGCTTTAAGTAGCCTAAATTAAAATGAATATGAATACAAAAAAGGAAAGTCCTCATTAATATCTTTGCTCAATTTTGCTCCACTTATATAGATTGAAATTAACCAGGTCATCAGGAGCAATTTGGGCTTCAGCATATGTCATAGAAGATAGCCATGGGATCAAAATGGCAACCCTGCTGAACTTAATATACACAAGCTAATACAATACATGTTAATAGGCTAAACCCTTACAACCTCTACACTCCTCTCCTTCCCCAGCCCTGCCATCTCTCCCTAGCAGTGGCTTGTCCGGACAAGTTTAGTAGGGGTGGCCCAGGAGTGGCCCAGAGTAACACAAGACAAAGGCACCAGACCATAACACCCAGCCAGCCTGCAGGGCGGTGCAGAGAATGTATACTCCACCAAGCTAACATATTTTTGTTTAGGTATCAGATTTAGCAGGGGCGGCACTCGGGGTGGGGCTAACACATTTTTGTGTTAGGCCAGTGGAATGCGGCCCTGCTCACCAACCGCCAGCAGTGGGGGACTCACTGTGCTCTAGCTCGGCCAGGCGGTGGTCCACGGCGTCCAGGCCCTTGTCGATGTTGTCCCGGTGGCCCTGGCTCTCCTTCCTCATGGTCTGACGCTCCTTCTCCAGCAGCTTGATCTTCCTCTCCAGCTCTCCCTCCAGGTCGCCCACCTTCCAGGTGCCCTTGCCCCCGCGCCCGGTGCTTCCGCCCTGGGCCGGGGGTCTGGCCGCGGGGCGCCGACCTCCAGAACCGGGTGCCCCCGGGCCGGAGGCCCCAGGCGAGGCTGGGGGAGCGGTCGTCCTGCCGCTGGTGGAGACCGGACCACGGGCGATGACGCTACCGCTACCGCTGTTGCTAGCACCACCGCTGTTGCTAGCACCACCGCTGTTGCTAGCACTACCAGTGTTGCTAGCGCCGCTGCTACCGGTGGTGCTAGCCGATATATCGGTGAGGTTCAACGCAGCTGGACCGATTTCTGCCTGAAGCAAAAGAGGGAGCGAGTTAGCCTGGAGACCATCCAGATCAAACGACCTCACATTCTAGAGGTCCAGACTGATCTCTGTACCACAACAGAATGTGAGGTCACGTGATCAGGATGGTCCCCAGGCTAGGAGAGAGTTGGAGAGCACAAAATTAAACAAGAATATGAGAGGAAAGGGGACGCGCCGCTAGACAAGTCACATATAAGATGTTATATACAATATAAGATATTATACAGGATGGTTATAGGATATTATTTATGACGTGGGTGAACGCTGCTTCCAGAGCTACCAGCAATGTATTTAAAATGAATACAAGACCTGTTGCTACTAGTTGTATGATCAAATGTATTAAACAAAGTAACATTGAGAAACAATTAATTTATAAAGATTAATTAACCATTTCATTAATATTGTATTTATGATTATATAAATATATTTATTATATATTGGTATATTGGCAGAGATGGGTGAGGTGTTGATAAGCCTACATGATGATAGACAATATATTGATTGCTTGCTGAGTAAGTAGATGCAGATGTCCTGATTATAAATGTGTGTGTGTGGGTGTCTGTCTGTGCGTGCGTGTGTGTGTTTGTGTAAGTGCTTGTGTGTGTGCGTGCATGGGCGTGTGTGTGAACGTGCATTTGTGTTTGTGCGAGTATGTGAGTGTGTATATGCCATATATTAGTTTTATTTCTGTGTTTGTTATTCAGTATCGTCTTCATAAAGCTCTGTCCATCCTCTCTTTTATGTTTTATTTTTTTAGGTTTTTCCCCAGCGCTCTGTCTCCCTCACCCTCTCTCCTCCTCTCCTCTCCAGCTCAAACCATCTTTTATTTATGTCTTCTTCTGGTGCCAAATGAGGAGGTGGAGAGGGTGCTGGGGTTGTGGAGGTGAAGGAGGAGGTGGAGGGGTGGAGGTGGAGAGGGTGTGGGGTGGTGTAGGTGGAGGCTGTAGAGGATGGGGCGGAGGTGGAAGACGAGATGGAGGGATGGAGGGGTGGAGGAGAGGGTGGAGGTTGAAGAGGACAGGGTGGATTGGGTGAAGGAGAGGTCGGGGGTGGAGATGGTGGTGGGGTAGTGGAGTAGGCGGTGGAGGGGTGGAGATGGAGAGGGTGGAGGACAGGAGACAACATTGAGCATCAGACAGTCATCATAGAGGTGTATGACACATGCAGGGGGTTGACAAAGACAAAGGGGGAAGTGGAAAGGCAGATAAGGCCAAGACTGAGGAATGACAAATCACGCCGACTTTCTGTCGTATGACGATTACTGCTTACGCACCAGATGCATTTCTATAATTGATGGGTTGTAAAAAGAAGCTTGTAGGGAGTGTCGATTTACCCATGAAATATTCAGCATTGAATATTGAAATTGGGTTTTTTGTGTATTCTATATCTGAACTCCTGGAGAATTATTTGACAACAAACTGTTGGCTGTCGCTGTACATCCACGTGTTGTTAGGAAGTTGCAAATAAGTAGGCCTACCTCCAGTTTCTCGATGCGGTCCTTCAGGTCCATGATGGCTCGCTCCAGCTCCTCCACGGCCCGCGCCGTCTGCAGCTGCGCCGCCGCCGAGGAGCTGACGTCATCTCCCGCCATGAAACGGCGGTTGCTGCTCCACGGTCCGACGCTGCGCTCGGGGACGTTCTTGTCGTCCTCGAGATCGCTCTCGCACTCGTTCAATTTCCCGGTGAGCTCCCGGATGGTCCGCTGGTCCATTAGGATCTGGTCGTTCTGCTGGACCACCATCTGCCGGAGATCGTCCGCCGTGGTCCGGAGGTAGGTCCAGTCCTCGTCCGCAGCCCACGGGTCGTCCGCCTGTGGCTGCTGCTGCTGCCGGAAGATCTTGTGGTTACAATCTCCAACCGGTACCGGAGTGCAGATCAACCGATTGAAGCTGAACATCTTAGCGGACCCTCCTCCGGCCACGTCCCCCGTGCCGAGCTCGTTCAGAGTGGGGACGTCCAAGCCGATCCCTCCCAGACTGTTTCCTCCGTCGAAGGACCCACCACCACCATGGAGAGCTCCCAGTGGCCCGGCGTGAGCCACGGCGCCCGGGGCGAGGGCGTCGAACCTCTCGGACGCCAAGGTGCCGTTGTCGATGCCCGTAGTGATGCTCTTCCGAGGATACACGCTGGCGATGATGCAGATGACCGCACCGAGGAAGGCCACCGTGCCTGCGGCTACGAGAACCACGACGAACTTCATCCCGGCGAAGAAGCTCCGGAGACCGATTCAAAAGGGGCTATAATCTAGAAACACCACCACACAAAGTTATAAGAAAAACACACATGCATACTGGAGGGAAACGTAACATAATTTCTTGCTGGATCGATAAGCGATCGCCATTGGAATATTTTATGGTATCGCCAGGTTGACCAATCGCCCAGTACACTGATTACTACATCATAGTAGGGTTTGGCTAGTTGTTGTTTTTTAAATACAAGACACTTACGCACGGGTAATTCAGCGTCCGCGGGTACCAGAAGCGATGTAACGTGCGTTGTTCCGGTGTAAAATATAGCCTACCACCACTTGTCTCACTCAGCCGGGAGCAGCTCGACGTATCCACGGCTGGTCTCTCTCCTCGTTACTAAGCTCCTCTCCTCCGTGCGTTACTATGGGGATCTGGAAGGAGGCGGAGGATGCTCAGCGAAAGAGGGTGTGGGCATGCGTCACTCGGTCGATGGAACCGTAACAAACAGATGATCTGTCAGGTTTGCGTGTGTGTGTGTGTGTTTTTCTATGCGTGCGTGCGCGCGTGCGTGTTCACGTGAGTGATGTGAGTGTATTTTATGTTTTGATGACAAGGATGATAACAAGGTCAAGCGATTTGAAAGCACTCTTTATAAAATCGTGACATAGTATTCTATAATTGAACAAATGACGGGATTCAAGATTCCACAGCTGGAATAATAGAAACTAATATAATAAAATAACTTAAATAATTATATTTTCCCTCTGCTTCCTCTTATAATTAGAAGCAGGATATACCATCAATTCATCCAGCCATCAATCCACACACTATTCAGACAGCCAAGCACTTTGTTGAAGGTGTCTGCAGGCTGTGGAGGTAATCTTTGTTCATCAGGAATCGTATTGACTAACTTCTGCCAGCCTTATATTTTATTTAGATCTCTCCTGCAACGAACCAATCCATTGTTGGCAATCGCTTTCACTCCCTTTTTTTTAACACACTCATACACAGACACACACACACACACAGATGTGGGTCGGTAGTATTATCCTATCACTCTAAGCCTGTCAGCATTCAAACAATACCGTCTTAATTATCTCTATTAAAACGTATTCATACTAATATTTAACTTAAAAAAAGACATATAAAACGTTTATGGCGCATGAACCTGCGTTATAGAGGCGTGGTGAGCCAAGTTTACCAAATCCTTTAATTTAATGAATTCATCGTTACATTGAAGTTAACCAAGCGGTCATATGTCGCCACCAAGTGGATAACTAGATACCTACAACAGCGTTCCCTCAAAACTATTAGGTCAGGATGCATAAAAGACAAGTTGTTAGACGTTGGGGGTTGAATTAAGCTTTTGCTACGCCACAATGTTTTCTGTAAAATCTGTAAAGATTTGTATTATATCATCTTGATCTACAATAGTATGTCCAACCTAAAGTATAAAACACAAAACAAGTGAAATAAGCTTTTAATGAAAAGCCTTGTACAATTAATGCACAAAAGCAACGACAGTAACAGATAACATGACATTGAATACATAACCTGTACAATAAGGTTACCAAAAACATGCTTCAGAAGTCCAGATACATTACAATGTCATCATAATCGTCAGTACTAGCAATACAATTACAAAATAACATTTCAACTCAGCATTTACAAAAGAAAAACTGCAGTCTTGACAGTTTAATTCATTAGTCAGCAATTCCCTTCCTATTAAACCATAGTCTACCATTTCATTAAATGGCAATTAAACAGAAAGCATAACATTGACAACATTTATTGAAAATAATCATTCAAATACAGTACGAGGGAGAGAAAACAGGTTCCAAATACACAATTAAGGTCATTAATTTGTTTTAGCTAAAGCATATTACCAGACTCCTTCGGTAAACCCCCCATTAAGTGCCTCATACAGCACTTCAAATCACAACACAAGTTTACATGAAAACATTTCATAGAAGAGAAACACAAGGCAAGATATAAACACTAAATAAAAACCAAGAGCCCTATTTGGTAGAAAGATTGGTTGTGCTACCCCATATGTAATTATTATTGTTGTTGAAACTTTGTCCAAATAGCACCACGCTCCACAACTACCAACCGACTCTTCTAGCCACCGTTTATATGTTCACAATACAAAACATTCAAAGTTTTATCCCAAAATCCAAACGTAACACCAGAAGCACAGTGCTGTTGGGTTTCTTGTTGTATAAAATGATCTCTCACATATTTAGAAGCAGGAGACAGACACTGCTCAAAGGACACGGTCTGCCAAGCCAGGACTTCCAATGGTGCTTCTTGCTCAAGGGCAAGAAGACTCTGGGAGTCAAACCGCTACCGAACTATCCTGCCACTGTGAATTCCTGCCATACCAAATGCTTGCAAATGATTTGCAAGACATAAAAAATATGTAAAACATGGTCATTTTTGTTTCCGGGTGGATTTTTGTAGTTTGGGATAAACACTTTGAATGCAGCCTAGAGTAGAGCACTGAGAAGACACGACACATAGAACCATCTACGTCACATGACAGGAAACGAGGCGGACATTTGTCTAGTTTCTGCTCAGAGGAGATTTACATCAGTGGAGCTGCTTCCGGCGGGCTGGATCCGGTGATGGGTTACGCATGTCACTAAGATGAGGGAAACGCTGCCTTGTGGAGTGCAGTTTGGTTCAACAGAGCAGCGGTAAGGCAACGCATGCGGAGTGTTTTAAATACTGGAGACAAATGCACCAGACAGACAGCGCGGCCGGACGGGAAGTACCCTTGTACATGGGCAGCACAGGGGGGGTAAAACCTTGACGAATATAATCATAAGTTAACAGATTCAATGCAGTGCCTTCAAGTATTAGGAGCGATTGCAATAGTCAACATGGAACTCCAGAATTGTACCTCTTTGTCGCTATATATTTTACATTTCAGCAATATAACGCTGGATCCGCTATTGGAAACAAAGTGAGGTGGAAGAGGGGGTTTCTGGGAGAGACCGGGCAGGTTCTAAGGGAGTACTCCGAGAATAACCCTAGCATCAGCCAGTGGTGGCTGGTGGTGCAGGTAAACAGAACTCCTCCAACTGTAGACCAGACTAAACCATGGCAGGGGATATATGGTTCACCTGGACTATACTTCTTAAAGGGCTTATGCAATATAAGGTCTATTCAGTTATGCAAATATTTTGCTTTCCCAAGCTATGTTTGAGCCGATTCATCACTCGCTCGTTAATAATTATGTTGCAGTTTGAACGGCCAAATCTTTTAGTTGAAGTGCAGAATGCAAAGTAAACACTGCACTCAAGAAATGGCCAACCCTGCCCAATCCACTACATTAGTTTCCCTCCCAGCCTGAGGGTGGGAAATAACTCTACGCACGGTGTCGTTGAAAGAACGACACTGCCTGAGCGCTGTCTTGCACGACTCCTGAGGTAATGCACTTGTTTTGCACACTACCATAGGGTTTCTTTCTTAAATGTTATTGACTTAATTTCATTTGCTCTATCTCAATCTACCTTTTGTGGCAAGGTTTTTTTTTTCTTCTTTTTTTTAATGACCGGTACTCTATTCCATTACCGTAATAAAGGTTGAAACAGGGACATGTCAACTTGTCTTTTTTGTCCAACTTGATCTAGGCCTAATGATTTTGAACGACTCATCTCATTGCATAACCTCTGTAAGGTCGAACAGCAGCAAAAATACATGACTGTAAACCGAGCCAGGACGGATGCAGGTTCCCACCAGACCCATTAACCTATCATGGGCAGAGGGGGAGGATGGGGGCGGTCTTGGTTTAATAGGTCTGCTATATCGGTATTGCTGATAGAGCTCCAAATAAACCATCTTGACTCAGATCAAAGTGTTCCCCTGCAACAAAATGAATTAGAATCCTTCCCACGACATCACTGGGTGGCCAGTCCAATCAACACAGCCATGCCATGAGGAGCATGGAGAAAGAAATACTTACATCCTTCCATCAGTCACCAACTAGAGTAAAAGCTGCCTTGGTGTGTTTGACAAACAAGCTATGAACACACTGTAAAAAGGCCATAATACCTATCAACTGTAAACTAGGGTAGAAAAAAAGCGATTTCAATAAACGACGAAAATCAAATAGCAAAGAGTGGTGAATAGCAGAAACTATTGGTTGGACAGTGGAACATGGAAGGGTTACGACATTCCAGGAGCTTTGGACTCGACCAAGCCTGCATGAGGGTTATGAAATCATGGTTTGATTGGGTCCAGTTATTGTTATTATACATGGTGTGAAAAGCAGCGACTAGGATGTAAAGCTTCAGGTATTAAGGAGCTGGGTTTCTGGAACAGTCTGACAGGTAGGCTGGACCGGGACTAACACCCTAACCTTTACTTAACCTTCTTACTACATATCATCTGATAAGTCATACAGCTAAAATGCAGCAAATGGAGAAAAAAACTGACAGCTCGCCAGTTTAGCGTCATGGCGGACATTACAGATTGATGGAGGATTTGAGGAACAGAAACCAAGGTCATTGGGTCCACACAGTAAAATCGGTGATTGGTTTGAAATGTATTGACTTTTGTCATTTCCGAATTCTCTGTTGTAGCATTCGAAGGCTGTGCGAGCATATAAATGCTAATTCATATGCATTTTTTACCTGTGCATTTAGGGAGGGGTGGGAGAAGGCCTAGGAGTAGGGTGAAGGACATTGGTTCCTTTTTTAAGCAGTCTGTTGCTATGGTTACCTCGCCATGTGGATGTGATGGTTTGGACTCAACTGTGCAAAGATCCCATCCCCTGTGAAACAGGGGATTGCCAGGTTGGGCAACCAGCAAAATTCAGGGATGGGCAGCGAAATGGCATGACACCCAAAGGTGCTCAACACACCCCTTTGTGGGGTTAGGGTATGTATCAAATTGGCATTTTGTTTCTTTCATGTACACTAAGTGTGCTTGGTAATAGTTCGCCCACTGTCCTACTTTGTGGGCGTTTTACTACAACGCTATGACACCAAACAAGGGATGTGCAGCAAGCCTGAAGTAACTGAGTAGAAAGCTGCTTCCCAGTCTGGGGACCAGTCTCTACAAAGTCACTAATGTGCAAGTGAACAAAATATGGCCATTTAAGGGACAAGGGCTGCATCTTCAATAACTCTATTTCAAAAATATGATGCCATTATTATTACCATTATTACATCATCATTATTATTATTATTACTCAATGGCTGGGTGGTGTTAACATTACATTATTCATCACACAAATACGGCTACAAATTTAAAGGGAGGATATCGGTGTATTTGTGCCATTATTGGACAATCTCCAATGGTGGTTTGTGAGCTCTATAGAGTATGGTTTCGTAGCATTCACACTCCTGTAACCAGCTCTGCTCACTGCCATCAGTAAGGAACACACGTGGCTGCGGCTGATAGGACTTTCAACATCCAATCAGAGACAAAGAGGTTTTAAGGACAGTGGCGTGCAGCAACCCATGAGAAGAGGCCCATAATGCAATAAGCTGTGCGGTTTTCAATCTCTTGCATTAGAGTAGCTTAACCAATATTAGAGGCAAACTTCTACTCCTACGGAAGGATTAGTGGGGAAGTTTTCCCCACAAACCAATAGTATTACTGTTTGCATGGAGCATGAAACAGAGCTTACTAAGGGAGGACTACAGCCACCTAAACAATACACTACTCTATACAGCTATGTAAACAAAACTTGTTTAAGACAGGGTGGTACTTCCAATAATAGTCATAATTACACCGGTACAATCCTTTAAAGGGGGGAAGGGAACACGGGGGAAGCAAAGTGGCAACATTGGCGAGATTCAATCTGTTGTCATGGACAACTGGCTTTCTAACCTTTGACCTTCCTATGGCTTGGGGGGGGCGGGTTCATCAGCGGCGGCGGTGGCCACGGTGGGAGGGGCGAAGCCGGCATCAGCGCTGGCGGAGGAGGGGGAAGGGGGGCAGGAGGAGGGGGAGGGGAACTCCTTGATGGTGACAGTGACCAGGTTGGTGGTGACGTCAGTGACGACCACGCCCTTGCAGCTGGGGGCCGTGTCGGGGCGCCAATCGGGGTCCCCCTCCGCGGGGACTCTGGAGGGTTCGGCGGGGGCGGCCTGCTGGGGGATGGCCTGCCGGTCGGACGCCGCGGAGGGCTCCTCGTCATCGGGGAGAGAGGATGGGGACGTGGCGGCCACCAGGCTCGGCGCAGAGGGCTGGGTGGTCCGGCTCTCAGGGGCCTCCGAGCAAGGCTGGCTGGGCCGCGGCTGGGAGCAAGCCGGAGCCTGAGGGGCGCCGGAGGGAGGGCCCGCTGCTGGGGTGGGCTGACTCTGGACGGCGCTCTCACCCGCGCTGGGGCCGGCAGGGGAGGGGGACGGCTGGGAGTGGCCGTCCCCGGGCGTCGGGGCGGAGCCAGACCCCGCGAGCGGGTGGAAGGGCCGGGGCCCTCCGCACTGCAGGCCGAAGGGCTTGCCGTACATGGGGAAGCCGAGCATCTTCAGGGGGGGCTGGAAGGGCCGGTAGGGGGCCGCCTCGCCGTGCCTCTTCCCGATAATGCGGTTGCGGGATGGGAGGTTCTGCCGGCTGGCCGGGGCGCCCCTGCCACTGGCCGCGCCCCCCCGGCCGGGCTTGTCGATGACCTTCAGGTTGACGATGATGCGGCCGCGCTTCACCTCCCGGGGTTTGACTCGGCGGTTCAGGATGCGCACAGTCTCTGAGAACGGGGAGGCGTGGGGGCGCGAGGGGAAGCCCCCGGGGGTGGGGCAGGAGGAGGCGGGGAGCGCGCGGGGCAGGGGGCGCCGGGACATGCGGTGGCAGCGGTGAATGTCTTTCTTCAGCTTGTGGGTGGAGGCCAAGGATGAGTTCTTGGGGGTCGGGGTCACAGAGGAGGAGGCAGAGGAAGAAGAGGAGGAGGTAGCAGCAGCGGAAGGAGGTGGAGGAGGATTTTGGGGGGGAGCCCCTGGAGAGGAGCGACGGGTGATCTTGCGTTGGTTGGCGTCTCCGCTGCTTGTTTCCCCTTTCTGAGCGCGAGCCTGTAGAACAATATGTATGCACAGCTCAGGTATGTGAAGAAGTAGGGCTAATTCAGCCTGCATGGTTACTGAGAAAAGTGTTCGCTTTAAGTGAACCATCAATGAAAATCAGAGATTGCGCCAAACACATGCAAATTCTGGCAGAAATTGGTGCCAGGGAATGTTACTCATTATAGTATGTATGGCTGGCACCAATTTGAATCGGAAATTGCGTAACATGTGTTTGATGTTGAGAGGGCTGTGTTGTTGGCTTGGATTTGATCATTAGAAACAGATAAAGACAGTACCTTCATGCCAGGACTTTTGGGTTTCGGGCCTCGTTTCTTTGGCCCGTGCATTTCTCTTTCACGCTCCCTAAATAACAAACATTTATTTTATGTTTCTTTCATTAACAAAAGCTTGAATTGATTAGGATGAGACTACAGGGTTTGGAGAGACAAACCAGAGGGAGGAGAGGGTGAGAAAGGAGAGTGAGACAAAAAGAGAGCAGAGGGTGAGAGAGGAAAGGGTCAGAGAGGAGAGTGAGACAGGAGACCGTGAGAGGAGAGGGTGAGAGAGCGAAAGAGGAGACAGTGAGAGAGTGACAGGAGACATTAAATTACGTAACATTTAATCAAGCTGACATTTTTTAACGCCAAGCAACATACAATAGGTGCATTCAACAATGCAGATATTACCCAAAAAGTGCAAGAATCCTTTGAGTACATAAAATGTATAAAACAAACTAAAATGCTTTAAATGCTACAATATAGAACCAAGAGATACATAAATATTTAAAATAAAAACATGACTAACAATGTCCATTGCTACACGCCACCTAGGTGACTTTTACTGGGAACCTCCAAACACAAGAACACAGGGTGGTGGTGTTGAAAGCCGGTTTATAGATAATGATACGTGGCACTTGTGCTCCATGTTGCCATGCAAGAGATCTCTCCCTGAGCGTGTGCGGCGATGGCTGGTTCCTGTGCACATTGATTGCTCAATGTGCAACAGGTTGTGCAGCCACACCCAGCTCCAGAGTCCAATCAGTCTGACTCGGGCCAGGTGAGGCTGCTTAAACCAGCCATCATCCACACACTCCCCAATAACCATTTTAAACAGTGAGACAGTAAACAGTGCAACAGTGAGAGAGGAGAGGGTAATTAAAGATATCTCTGTATCAGTCAGACATGGTTAAAGGGCCCCTATTTTACCACCAGGTGTGAGTTTGATTAGCCGTTACAAGCCGTTTCAAAATATGCCCTTCCCTGTGCTTTAGTGACATCACAAGTGGGAGTGTCCACCTAGATGCATGCTGGATATATCAGTCTACTAGTCTAACCATTGGACTGTGGCAAATGTTACTTCTCTATCCATCATCTAGACACTCCCACTTGTGATGTCACTCAGGCACAGGAAAAGGCAGATTTTGAAACGGCTTGTAATGGCTAATCAAGCTCACACCTGGTGGTAAAATAGGGAGCCTTTAATGTTTTGAAGGCATGAGTTTGAACATTTCCAGACATTCATCATGTCTTGATTGTACCATTTTTGTTTCTAGTAAACATTTATCTCTGTAAAAGCAGCAATAAACATTTAAGGAATGATGCTTTTAGCAGAGAAACAGACCTTTTACATTATCACTGAACAAACAACCTAATTTAACAAGGAATGGAAATCAGTATGTTTATAAAACTTAATTGACACAATGAAAATGACAATGACTAGTCACTCTTCTATGCAAAAGCACTGCAGTGTTTTTTAGATAGGTCATTCATGAGCAGGTAGGAGTTTTGGCATCTTGCTCAAGGATGCCTACAGGTAGGCTGCAGACGTTGGGGTTTAGACCCAGAAGCTTTCAGGTTGGGAGTCAAACACCCTAACCAACAGACTATCTGGCCAGAACTTCTGAGTCACAATACCTTTGAAAAAGATATTAGTTTTGAGGAGAAAAATATAATAACTTGCACATCATATGAACATATAGTCCGAAATCCAACTGTGGAGAATCACTTACTTCTGCTCAAAGCCCAGGAGCAGGCGGTCATCCAGAATGTTCTCTTCTGGCTCCCAGGTACTGTGCCTAATCACAACAGACTTTAAGTTAGATCTCTCTGTTGAATCAGTTTCAGCACAAACCGCTACCTGTTCTTCCAACCGTGGTGTCCAAACATCCTACTTGAGCCCAGTATTAGTACATCCTAATAAATCACCCCTTAGTACATCATAATAAAAAATACATTAAAAACAAACTGCACAAATGTGTCGTTTTGCTGCCAAATCACTATTAAGTCTCACTTACTTTAGTGCCCATCCTTTCCATTTCACCAGATACTCAAGACTACCCTGTTAGAAACAACAAAAACAAATTTGTACATTTGATGTTAATGGACCATTTATAACTGCAGTGCACCTGTTTATTTATCCAGCAGTAGTTTCCGATTGAGGAACACATAAATTGTTTGTTAAGACAAAAGATGCATTTGGTGGACTGACCAAATGGTAATTAAATACAGAAAAGTACATTTCAGAGAGAGCAGCAATGGAGATTTTCTTCACACTTATTCTGGCTTCTTCTCTACTAGAGCACCTTTTTTTTTTTACTGCGCTGTCATTACCATCCTATTCTCGGAGTAAGGACATTTCATTCATGCGTGTACTTTTTCAGTACACCGACTTTGCTATGACAAAATCCATACAATGCATTGGCCTGAGGCTGGAGTATTCTGCCTGTTCTGAGCTTGAAAGAAAACGCAATCTCAAAAATAATAAATCCTATCGTGTATACCTTTTGCACAAACGCTAAATAATATAGTTCTTATTTTGGTTGTTCGTTGTAGCTGCGATTCGCTTCCAAGGAAAATTGGGCCCTGCGTTTTGTTCTAGTCTTACTATGTGTAGGCTTGTCCTCTCCACGCTTGGCCCCTCTTTGTGTTGCTATTTTTATTGCTCTGCCTGGGCCATGATATTACCCCCCTGACGTAGTACTCCGTTTAGTAGGCTACTTGCTGTATAGCAGCAATAACCAGTACCACGAAGTTGACTCGTATGCCAGTAACAAGCACATTATGAAACAGCTATTACTTTTTTTGATTGTTGGAATCCTCCCATTCGTATGTCCAAGTATGCAGATTGAAGTGTGAGATAAGAGTTTAGTCCAAAGACCCACAATGGTCAGTTCGGAAAACAACCACCACCACGACACCTAAACCTTTCATTTCTTAACCTATCGGAAGTCGTTTTAACCTTTCCTCTTACTGCTACTTCATACCGATTAGTCTCCGCAGTAACCTCAGCCCTCCACACACGTGTTATTTGCGTATATTTAACACAATCTAATCTCATCGACAGCCCGTTTTGCGATCTTCGCAAATAGTACAAATATGTGTCACGGAAGAAAAAGTGCTTTAAGTAACACGATTCCCTTTGATGATTCGTTATCGACAAGTGAATTAACAGACGCAGGTTCACAAACTGGGATCCCAAACGTCAGCCGAGTCGTGTTTGTTACGACCGTTATATATCATCCATCATGTAATATACAATCCACGTCTATGAGGCTAACCGGTTAGCTTTTAGCCCATCCTGTAAGCAAGGCCTATATAATATTAAATCTGCTTTATGGAAGCCCCGGGTGTGCATAGTGGAGCTGTGTGTAGTAGACCCCTCTCCTGCAACATCTGGATATACGATCAAAACAGGCGGGACGGCGGGTCTCTTTACCTTGCGAACGCGGCGCTTGAGGATGGATTCCGCGGCGAAAACGCGATCACCCACCGCCGAGAGCTCCATCTTTCATGCCCGACTCCTATACCACTCTCTCTAAACAACCAGTTTCCACTGTCTGGCAAGGGTCGACTACTTTCACTAGTCTCCTGTCTGTGGCTGCAGACACAACAGCGGCGTAACGAGCTGGCCCAAAAAAACACACCAGCCGGAAGAAGAGTGCTGTCACGTGGTTAAGGTCACCGCTCCGGTCGTCCTAGCAACGCCAAAGACTCCGAACAGGTTGCAGGGAACCCAACATACAACTTGCCGTTTATTAAATTAAATATATAAATTCAAACAAGTCGTGGTCAGTGGGCTTTCAATAATGATCAGGGATTTTATAAATATTCCATCCGTCACAGCATTGAACTAATCGTTTATAATTTACTAAACCAGCCGACTTTTTTTTCTTTTTCTTGTTTTGTCCATGTGTTAATGTCAGTGTGTTTCCGAATAAACGGAACCGTTGCAACACCTTTGCAACGCCTGGCGGCGGTGCAAAGGAGTTATGAGTGCGTGCTCGCTGCATTCCTCCCATAGGTCCCTCCCATCGCTACCCATGGTTGGTCTGATGCCTACGTCAATCAAAGTTCAGCGTTTGATGCTAGCTTAGTTGCAGTGACCCAGTGGTTGTTGACGTTGATGTCAGGACTCAGAAGTCAATTCCTCGGCGGACAAGAAGCAGCCCTGCGAGCAGCATCAAGCTCATTCTAAACGAATGCGATTACGCTCACTGGAGAGGTAGGTGGCTCTCTGCTGTAGTACATAGGCACAGCTAATGCGGAACGAAATGCATTTAACAGATACAGACAGGACACAAACCTAGTGACACTGTGGCGTGTGTCAAATAAATTGTGAACGGCCAGAAACTCGTGACATCTGAGAGCTTGTGTGAGCTGCACACTGAGACGACATAAGACCAGGCTCATGAGAGAGATCCACCAAAAGTGGAGTGGATACAGGGAATGCGTAAAAAGGTGTTCAAATGGATGCAGGCCTGTACTTTCTTAATACCACATGGGACATTTCGGGTGTCACAGTAGAAAGTACAGGACTGTAAATACGAATTAAAAAGAGGTAACAAATGAAAATAAGTAATAACAAAATATACAGAATATATCTATCTACACAAACTAAACGAATTAAACGGTGGTAGTCTTCTCAATCCATTACTCCCCGTGTCTAATTTAGGAAGTGTTCATAGTGTTTAACGCACCGGATGCAGCAAGCACTAATAATGCTCATGCATGTTTCTGCTTGTATGCCTTGTTCATGTCAGTGTGCAAACGTCTGATAAACAATAGCTAAGATAATACTTGAAACATGTTTTAGACAACCAACAAGAGGCCCTAGTTTTACAGTGAGTAGACGTCATTAGTGTGAGTTCTGTTTAACCCACATTCTTTCTTCAAAGGTGACCATGCAGTTTCTGGGCCGGCTGTTAGACACGGTCTCGTCCGTGTCCAACCTCTTCTCCAACCCGTACCGCGTCAAGGATGTGCCGCTGTCCGACTACGGTACCGGAGGCAAGGTCCGGCTGAAGGAGGAGGGTCGCATGGTTCTGTATAAGAACCCAGCCTGTCAGTCATGGGACTGTGTGCTCATGTGTCCGGAGAATCCCACTGTGGCTATCAGGTGGGGATTTATTACAGCAGTGCTGGTTGCTGGGAGTAGCTGTGTATATACATGCAACTACCTGCATGCTATACACACACACACTCAGTACCACATCGTCAAATTGTTTCCTAGAGAAATTCTTGTACCCCTTCAAGTTCTTATTGAACATTTGGACGCTGGGATAAACGGAAAAGTACAGAAATGATCTGAATTATAGAGGAAACAGAGTAACAGGCACAAGACATATTCCTTTACAAACGAATATACAGTAAGTATATCGGAATCATCGAGACCCAAGAGGGGACAGTCTCAGGCTGGTCTTTGTGTTTTTTCTATGTGAACTTTAGACCTGGACCTTAGTTTGTTTCAAATTTGTGGTTCTTTGCAGATATATTTCCTCACGTACAAACAAAGTATGGATTCAACCTCACGTTACAATTGACATGCACTGAGGACAGTGGTCCCCTGTCATAGCAGCTTGCTTCCCACACACTCAGTGTTTTCTTGATTTGTGGTGGTGAGTCATTCTGACCCAGGGAGGGGGAGGAGGAAAGGGACCGGGGGTACAAAGCCAGTAGTCTGTAGTGTTATGTTAAACCTGCCTGTGATGCAGCCTGTCCAGTATAACTCATATATTTGATCTTATAAGATAAAATGCACTTTATCTTTCCAAAATAACTTCACTATTTTACTGTATACTTACTCTTTTTTGGTGAGTTTTTTTTCTGATATTTGTCTTTCGTTTTTATTTTTTTTAACTGATTTACAGGGAACTCAGATACAGATACAAAGAGGCACGATAGTATAGTGGCTACTTAAGCATTGGACTCCCAGTTGAAATGTTCCACGTTCGATTCCAGTAGTCAACAGCCTCAGCATCCTTGAGCTAGATGCCCTAACCCCTACCTGCTCCTAAAAATGACATGCATCTGAATTCAGTGCAAGCATCTTTGGATGAAAGTGTCTGCTTAATTAATAAATAGTTATTACATATGGTAAAGGAGCAGGTAGGGGGTTTAGGCAGCTTGCTCTAGGATGCCTACTGGTAGGCTGAGGATATGGGGGATCGAGATTCAAGATTCAAGATTAGATTTCAGCAGGATGTCAACACCCTGACCACTACATTATCCTACTGCCTATAGTGCATCTGAAACCGCCTGCGAGAGGAACTGAGCATCTCTGAGCCATATAAATACAGTTTGATAGTTTGATTTATTGAACTACACAGTAATGAGGAAGTTCAGTGACCTTTGACCCCCCCCCCCCCCCCCCCCCCCCCTTCCAGGCTGTTTCAGGTGGCAGCGGAGGAGGACGCCCTCAACTGGTTCCCGCAGTACGCCCTCAAGCTCCGCCCCTTTTATGAGACCCTACCCCTGAAGGCGGAGAACACCCAGCCAATTGTGGACTGCCTCCGCAGCCACCCTGACTGGAGCTCCGCCCACATTGCTGTGGACCGGGGCTTGCGGGAGTGTCTGAAACACAACTACATCCAGAGGTCAGAGTTCATTGCATGGGTTCCACCGCTGTCTGTGCTTTCAAACTGAACTGGAGTATGCTGTGGTCATCCACCAATCAAAAGTCAGTGGAGACTGCAGCACCTTTCAGACAGAGAGTAACGAATTGTAGTTTTTGATTATGTAGGGATGTAGCGTTGGTACATCTGTCTAATAGCTTTTCTTTTAAATTATGTACCAACAACAAATGGTTAGCTTACCGTTAACAACAGAATAGGAAATCTAGTTCAAGAATGAGCAGTCAAACCATCACCGCCAGAAAATAAGTTAGTTTTCAGAGGTCGTGATAAGATTGATAATGTACGTTGAATAGTTCTGGTATCTCAGAGATGCACTTTATGCGTGTTTGGAATCCGTTGCTCTAGCCTGTTCGTCAAACAAAGCTCTAATAGGATTAGCCGTGCTTTGAAAGGTCGAAATTGTTTGAATTTGGTGTGTAACGGTTGGAAAATCTGAGCTGTGCGCTACGCCCAAGGTGGCACCTCCGCTAGGTTGGGCTTCAACGCTCAGCTCCACTGGAAAACATTAGCGACGCCACTGCTGAAAGCTCATTGTGCATTAGATATGAACCACATCCTGTCTGTTTGGCATGTTTCCCCCCCTGGCCAGCCAGCTCAACGCTCGCGACGCCTCGGGCCAGACGCCGCTGCACGTGGCGTGCGAGCGGGGCGACGTGGTGTGCGTGCGCGAGCTGCTGGAGGAGAGCCAGGCGCGCACGGACATCGCCGACCACAACGGCGAGACGCCCATGCACTACGCTGCCAAGCAGGAAACGGCCGCCATCGTCAAGGTAACGCTCCGCCTCCGGCTTACGATTCTTTCTCCATCATTCTCTACTGTTACTGTTTCTATGTTACAGTTTTCGTTCTCCATCATTCTCCACGGTTACTGTTTTGATGTCACAGTATTCTTTCTACGTCATTCTCCACGGTTATTGTTTCCATACAACAGTATTTAGTGGCAATATGTACTATTTATTCACATAGCAGACACTTTTATCCCAAGTGACTTGTGGTGCAAAACAGGACAGTGATACACAGGAACAGGTAGGGGTTAGGGTATCTTTCTCAAGCATGCCAACAAGTAGACTGTGGACATGGGAGATCAAACCCAGTACCTTTCCACTGGGAGTCAAACACACCCTGTCCATGGCCAGGCCCTCCTGACACACAAATTCAAGCTTTGTAATATTTGGTAATCGTTTCCCGAAAGCAATGATATCATACTGATCAACCCTTTCACACCTTTTTAGGGATGACAGTTTGCTCTCATGCTAGTCAACTCTTTCATAAGTGGCTTGTGTATTTCCTCTTTTCAATCCTCTCTTGGTTTCATGACAATCTTGATACATCAATGTGGAATACCATCTGTTTCACAAGGATAAATATGTTAATGGTTCATTATGTAGTTATCCTGTTCCATTCTCAGGATAGGCTAGTGGTCTGGGAGTTTAACCTATTCAAACGGTTCTTGATTTGACCCTCATGTCCACAGCCTACCTGTAGGCATCCTTGAGCAAGATACGTAACCCCTGCCTGCAATGGCAAGTATCTCCATGTGACTTACTACAAGTCCCTTTGGCTAAAAGTCTGCTAAAGAGTAATGTTAAAAGCTCTTCACCTCTTAAAGATTTATATAAAAAAAAGAATATATATATATATATATATATAAGCATTTCTTAATCATCCATTGAAACACGCAATCCGCAAACATAAACAGCCTGGATTTAGTCTGGATATCGGATAAATATTAGATATTGGATCTAATATCAGATAAGTAAAATGTAGTATGTACAAATTCCACTATTTTATCATATATATCAATTATATAGATGTGATTAAAGATGCCTAGGCTGTGGGCACTTTGGTTGGCAGGTCACTTTGGTTGGCAACCACTCCACTATCCTGCCCCTCATATAATAATCTATTATTTAACAGAGTGACTGTAAAATGTCCCACTCTTTCCCCAACAGGTACTGTGTTCGCGTCTGTGCGCCGGTGTTAACGAGCTGAATGCCGCCGGGGAGACGCCGCTTCACGTGGCGTGTCGCCTGGGTCGGACCGAGGCCGTGGCCGCCCTGCTGGCCGGAGGGGCGCGCTGCGATGTGACAGGAGGCACCGGCTACCCCATCCACTCTGCCATGAAGTACAGCGAAAAGGGGTAAGAGTGGGCCGATGCACAAAGAGAAACAGATAAATGTATATGTATTTCAGATTTCTTTATTTCCATTGAGATATTATTCTGTTGATCCTGGGTCTGGGGGGAAATAGTTGAAAATAGAATACATGGAAACTATAGGTACATGTGTAGCTGTATGTAAATGAACGACTTCAGTGAGCTGTGTGTGTGTGTGTGTGTGTGTGTGTGTGTGTGTCAGGTGTGCGGAGGCGGTCCTCACCGCTGACCCAGGACAGCTCCAGGCTGAGGATCCTATTTACGGAGGAAGTCCTCTCCACTGGTCCAAGACTGCTGAGGTGAGCACACACACACACACACACACACTTAAGCACGCACGCACGTGCACATGTACACATAAACACATAGTACATACATTGATCCTTCAAACGTCAATCGCAGACCTAGAAAATGTGTCCTGATTAAATGTGGGGAAAGAAAATGGGGAAAGTACTTAATACAAAATATTGGATTTTTTAAATACATGTGAAGGGAGCCTCTTAGGTTTTTAATTAATCACATTTAAAATAAATCAATACATTATACGTCTGTCTCTCTCATGCTCTCTCTCTTTCTCTCTCTCTCATGCTCTCTCTCTTTCTCTCTCTTATGCTCTCTTTTTCTCTCGTATAAAGTACATCTTATCTAATCCCTCCCTCCCCCTCTCCTCTCCCTCCCCTCCCCTCCCAGATGTGCAGGATGCTGCTGGAGCGGGACTGTGCAGTGAACTACCTCAGTAAGACGGGGGAGAGTGCGCTGCACATCGTGACCAGGAGGGGGCGGTTTGAGGCGGCCATGGTACTGATGACGCATGGGGCTGACACCAACCTCAGGGGGCAGGGCGGGAACACGGCGCTGCACCTCGCCATGAAGGTGTGTGTGTGTGTGTGTGTGTGTGTGTGTGTGTGTGTGTGTGTGTGTGTGTGTGTGTGTGTGTGTGTGTGTGTGTGTGTGTGTGTGTGTGTGTGTGTGTGTGTGTGTGTGTGTGTGTGTGTGTGTGTGTGTGTGTGCGCACTTTCACTGTGGTGAGCATGTGTGCAGACAAGCGTGATCACCACGATCTTTGGTGAAAGACGTAATAACATATGGTTCAGGAATGGGTTGTACAATTCTTTCAGTGCGTACATTTCATTGCATGGGTCACACCCCAAGTGGGAATTGAAACCCCACACCCTGGCAGTGTTAATGCCATGCACTAACAGTTGACTTTTTATGATTTCTGGTGCTGATGGTTTGTTGTGATTTTAAATTATTCTGGATGATCTTGGGGGATTTATTTATTTATTATTTCTGTTGTTTTATGGGTATCTCTGATTTCTGATGAATTATTTTGATTTCCGGTGATCTCCATTTCTGTGACCGGGACTGAGGTGTACAGCTTAGAGATCACTATTGCAATGTTTAGTCTTCTCCTGTGTGTGTTTGGGATTGGAGCCCAGATGGACCACATGGACCTGATCAAGGCTCTGATTGTGTTTGGGGCTGACGTGGAGATCCACAATGACCTGGGAGAGACCCCTGGTCTCATCGCTGCTCGCACCAGCAAAGGTGTGTGTGTGTGTGTGTGTGTGTGTGTGTGTGTGTGTGTGTGTGTGTGTGTGTGTGTGTGTGTGTGTGTGTGTGTGTGTGTGTGTTTCTGTGTGTGTGTGTGTGTGTGTGTGTGTGTGTGTGTTTCTGTGTGTGTGTGTGTCCACTAGTGACTATTCAAAAACAGTATCACAGCTATAAAAAAGAGCAGACAGAATCGACTCTTGTCTTTGCTGTTGGAGATGTTTATAACAAGCTAACAACTGGTGTCACTCACAAGCATGTGTGCATATACATAATACATGGCATAACATGACCTACATAATACATGGCTTGTACTCTATGCAAATGCATTAGGTTGCATTCAAAAGGATTTCATGCAAGATGCTAATTGCAATAAAAAACGTTTTTTCAACTTTACTAATTCTAATACATTACATTTCATGGCTATCTTAGATTTGTAAAAATGGACTAAGTGAGGTTAGCTAACGCATCTTTTTTCTAGATACCAACATATTCTGGTTTTCAGGTTGTTGATTTTTCCTGTTGAATCGGAGGTTAGCTAGATATCAGCTATATTCTTTCGGACAATGTCATAAGCTAATTCAGCTGTAGAAGGCTGGTGACCGTTGATCTCCACATTAAACATGTAGTGATGATCTCATTTTGAACAGGAGGTATATCTTCACACTACGTATTTGGCGGTTGGTTTTTAAATGGGGGACAATGGTTGCCATAACAACCTCCCAGTCTTCAGTTACAATGATTACAACGATTTATAACGGATTATATATTCAAAGTCAACTATGTGATGCGAACTACGTAGCTCAGCTGGCTGGGTGGTCTGGTCTGGGAGTTGTAGGTTTTTTTTGAGTGTCGAAAGTATGATTCTTGTAAACAAAGGGAAAGGTATGGGCTGCCCAGCATTTTTTATTTGTAGAGTACATCTGTAATAGGATGTGATTTTCTAAATAACATTTTGAAATCACAATCAATAAGCATTGACTACAGATATTTCCATGTTATTCTAAGCTACGAGCTAGTGGAAATGTTTTGTACTGCAACTTTAAGACAAATAAGGAGGACATCTGTGTTTGGAGCAACAATGCATTTACATTAGTCTTGTTAATGAGGAGGAGGGAGGAAGATAATGTGTTTATTGGTTTTTGTTGATGCACGATAATCACTCACTTGACATCTTCTCAATCCATTTCCAGTTCTCTCTCTCTCAGTCTCAGTCTCCCTCTCCTTTTCTCTGCGTGTGTGTGTGTGTGTGTGTGTGTGTGTGTGTGTGTGTGTGTGTGTGTGTGTGTGTGTGTGTGTGTGTGTGTGTGTGTGTGTGTGTGTGTGTGTGTGTGTGTGTGTGTGTGTGTGTGTGTGTGTGTGTGTGTGTGTGTGCTTGTCTAACCCATTTGTGTGTGTATGCATGCCAGGTCCGAATAGAAAGATCCTGCTGGACATGCTCTGTAGCGTTGGGGTCCAACGCTGCCACCCCCCCACTCCTAGCAGCCCCCCCTCAGCTACACCCTCTGCTCCAGCCATAGGTAAACACTATCCTCCACCCAACCCCAGCTATCCACCCAACCTCCACCACCACCAGGCAGGTGGTGCTGAGGCCATATCCACACCTTGTCCTATAGTTTGGCACTCCGTCCATGTTCGAATGTAGCCTGGGAACTAGACGAATTTGCAAGCTCATGTTTTATTTGCTCAAGCATATCTGTCTTACAGACAGATTTCTAGCAGACCTGGTCCGGGTCGGGCCAATCACAACCGTTTATGTAATATGGGGTGGGTTTAATACAATGACTGTAAGGGAGGAGCGCCCAATGGGAGCGCTGTTGAGCCATTTTCATAAACAACCAAGATGTCTGCCGCTGATGTGTCACATTTCGTTGCTGTGATTGATTGTAGGTCTATCCAATTGCAACCAGAGGCATTTTGGTCTGCGCCCGTTGATAACGGCCCATGGAAATCGCAAATTAACTGACTACTGACTACTGTTACAGACTAATATGCATTTGCTTATTGGTCTGGCAATGTCAGGCTGAATGAAATTGTGTTTTCGTCAAGTTTTGTTTTAAGATGCTCTTCCTAGTATCCACTAGGAAGAGCATCTTAAAACAGAACATTTGATACATTTGAAAATGCCAGTCTAGCGTTGTCGTGTAGTCAGTGGGAAAAGGCAGTCAAACAGAGGGGTATCTGGTGTGTCATGTCGACGTCACGAACGTGACCGCATGAAGGCCAGTGAAAAATGTTACGGAGGTTACTTCTTTTTATATCTGTTACTGATTTAGTGTCTCTTTCCAATTCAGTGCAGCCTTATTTGGAACGAAGCACAAAACCGCCATTGAATGTTGTTACTGTCTATTTACGCGTAACTTCTACGTGCATAGCTTCCGATCGGAGCTGGAGCCGATAAACAACCGTGAATACTGTAGAGTAATTTGTCCCGGTAATGAATGTGGGTTGTAACCTTTCCCACTAAAGGCACAAGTCAGATGTTAGTGGTTGTTAGTGGGGTTTTTTTTCAAGTGGAAAAGGAGCTCTACACAGCGTTTAAATAACACTGCTAAAATTTTAAATATGGTGGTATGTGGTGGACATGGCTTGAATCTACCCTGCCTTGACCCGGTCACTTCCACTATACACTGTTTTTGTTATTGTGCATTCCTGAAATTCAATTTGTCAACCCTGCGTATCGTCACTCCATCTGTGTTCATCTAAGTCTTAGATTAACTACTCCTTGGTTGTCAACATGCTCAACGAAAATAGGCTGAAAAGACAAAACATTGCTTCACTCTTCTGTCATCCAAAAATACATCAATAGAAGCTGTGACTTTGTATTCATGTCTTTGGGGTTAACAATGAACATCCGGCCTCTTTCCAGTGGTCTACTGGCAAAGGAAACAGGAAGTCCTGGTTGAAGCTCTGCAGTATCAGTGATCGTTTGGTGTGACAGAGGGCAGGATGGAGTAGTTTAGATGTCCGCGATATGTGGAAAATAAAAACAAAGACAGACAGCTGTGCTGTCCTTGCATAGCCTTCCCTTGTCTTTTTTGGGGTTGCATTGTTTACAAAATAAAACAAAATAGTACAGGTTAGTGTTGTCTCACCAAGTGGGCGGTATGGCCAGACAAATATATCAGGGTATCAATTAAAACAATCACGATTACGGTATATGTCACGGTAGTACACTAGGAGGCGCTAGAAGGCAGGGGAACACAATACACTGTATTTTGCCCCGTGTCATTTCCTTTGAAGCCAAAAACCTATCAAAGTACAGACAAAGCCCACTTTGGGCATGGTGCTGTACTCCCAGCCGTAATGTACTGCATTTGATCCCCAATGGCCGCGGCCTACCTGTAGGCGTCCTTGATCCAGATGCCCTAAGCCCTACCTGCTCCCTAATGACATCTGAATGCACTGGAATTCGTTGGGTCCTTAGTAAATGTGTGTTGTGTGTGTGGTGCACAGGCTTTGAGGAACTCGTGCATGTGGCAGCCACGATCGGAGCGATGAGTCGGGGGTCATCGGAGATGGATGGTGGTAAACCCCAGAGGATGAAGTAGGTCACATGTCTGCCTTTCTACTGTCCCTCTACTGTACTCTCTTGCTGTTGCTCTCAGTACAGCTAATACATTGTTAAGTGGTCATGTTTTGTGTCACATCTCATGGCATGTTATATTATATTAGAGCATATTATATTAGAGCAGATTGGGGCATCCTACTACATAATACTAGCTCTTTGTATGGATTCCACTATCCATTATGATGTTCCTTATACTACACCCTACTGATAGAAATCTCTCTCTCGCACTCTCTCTTGCTCGCTCTCTCTCTCAGGGCGGACCGGCTGCTGTGTCTGGATGGAGGGGGGATCAAGGGTCTGGTTCTGATCCAGCTGCTGATTGCCCTGGAAAGGGAGGCGGGCCGGCCCACCAGGGAGCTCTTCGACTGGGTGTCCGGGACCAGCACGGGGGGAATCCTGGCCCTGGCCATCATCCATGGTGAGGAGTGTGTGTGTGTGTGCATGCCTGCCAGCATGTAATGGAGCTAGGTGTGTCAGAGGGGTGTGTGAGTGAGTTAGGAGATGTAAGGGAGTTTGATGTGTGTTTGATGGGAGTTTGATGGAGTTTGATGTAAGGGAGTTAGTTTGTGTAAGGGATTTAGGTGTGTGTCTGTATTTGTGGGAGAGTGAGAGGTGTTTTTGGAGCTAAGTGTGTGAATGTGTGTGAGACAGTTTCAGGTTTGTGTCTGTGTGCGAGTGAGAGGGATTTGTGTGAGTGCGTGTGTTTCTGCAAGGGGGTGTTTGGTGTGTGGATAGGTCAGTCCGTCATGGTTTGGGCTCAGGACCCAGGTCTGCTCCCTCCTGACAGGTAAGTCCATGGAGTACCTGCGCTGCCTGTACTTCAGGATGAAGGAGCAGGTGTTCAAGGGCTCCCGGCCGTACGAGTCGGCGCCACTCGAGGACTTCCTGAAGAACGAGTTTGGCGAGAACACCAAGATGGCCGACATCCGCTACCCCAGGTAACACGAAAGTGATGAAAATCTCACTCATTCAACCACACTGTAGGTTTTCATCACTGAGGCTCAAGCTAATCGCAACAAATAGACATGGGGACCAAAGTCATTGTACGCATAGGACCTTGTAAGGACCAATAATAAGCATGTGGTGCACACAGTCAATGTTTGACTGGTGATATGCTATTCAAAATAGGAATCACGTAACTTTCCAACCTTTTTTGTCCCATGATAAAAATGTTGCATCCCCAAATTCGTAAATCGGAATCAGAAATACTTATTGGTCTCCGGGGGGAAATTGGGTATGTTTGTGCCTTAACCCTATCGACATCTGACCGTCACACCAATACCCCACTGAAGTAGTTGGTAGTGGTTTGCTCATGTTCGTATGTAAGGGAACTTAACCAATATCTTTCAAATTCCTCTTTGGACCTCCGCCCGTCTGCGTGTCCTCATTTGGTCTCTTTCTGGTCCCTCGTTGTTCCGCCACTGGTTCCTCCACTGGTTCCAGGGTGATGGTGACCAGCGTGCTAGCGGATCGGCACCCCGGGGAGCTGCACATCTTCAGGAACTATGACCCCCCCTCCCTGGCCAGGGTGCCGCCCTACGCCTCCACCGCCACCTTCAAGCCGCTCACTGTCCCACAAGGTAGCGCGGTAGAGCGAGTGGGCACGGGAGCGAGTGGGCACAGGAGCGAGCGTGAGAGGGCACGAGAGCGAGACAACACAGGAGCGAGAGGGCACGAGAGCAAGAGTGCGAGAGGGCACGAGAGCGAGAGTGAGAGTTTGTGAGAGCGAGAGTGTGCACGAGAACTGTCGTCTCCACGACCTAATATAACCTCTTTACTACCACAGAGCCAGTCTACCTGCTACTTCTTGCTAGAAAGCAAATTAGCTAATTGCTATCTGTACTTACTGCAGCTGTGGGGGGGGGGGGGGGGGGGGGGGGGGGGGGGGGGGGGGTAAATAGCTAGCTAATTAAAGATTGATTGGAGGTAGCTGCATCTTGTTTACTTGGTAGGGACTTTCCAACCAAGTACCTTCCGTGCTTAACTACTGAGAACAAGAGACTACTTTACACAGGCACGAAAGGGGGGAGGTGTGTTTGTCCTCTTTAATCCTCACAGAACATTCTCGCCCCCTTATGAGGCCAGTGCCCTAGATCCTCAGTGTTTCAGACACTCCATCTAGTGGCTGCTTTAAGCATTCCAATTACAGCAAGGGGAAAGTCCTACCATCTTATCTTAATTAGATTTATTTCACTTCATCGTGGTTTCCTGGTGTGCATGTGAAATGACCTCTTGCATATGTCTGTGTTGTGATGTCACAAATCACGTTATTGTCGTCTGAGTGGCAACCCTGTTGCTGTTGCAGGATGGGAGGATGAGGATGTGTTGATTGTAGGATACACTAAGGAGCCCGCAAGAAAGCGTAGGAAGGTGACCGATGAAGGTGTGTGTGTGTGTGTGTGTGTGTCCCTGTGTGCATGTGCACATTGGATTATGGGGGAAATGAACAGGATCACAATAACATGTAAAGGGTTAAAAGGGCCCCTATTTTACCATCAGGTATGATGTTCATTAGGTATTAAGCCATTTCAAAATCTTCCCTGTAGTGACCTCACAAATGGGAGTTTCCACCCTTTAACATTTTGGGTGGAACCTCAAACCACTTGTGTTTATGTAGAAGTGATAATGTTTTTACATATTGATATATTTTCATCCAATCAGAGCAGCTGGTCTGGAGGGCAGCCCGCTCCAGTGGTGCCGCCCCCACCTATTTCCGACCAATGGGACGCTTCCTGGACGGAGGGCTGCTGTCCAATAACCCAACGCTAGACGCCATGACGGAGATCCACCAGTACAACAAGGCTCTGAAGGCAGAGGTTGTGCAGCACACCCACACATGCCACACACATACACACTCACTCACTCACTCACTCACTCGCGCACACACTGTCAGTATCGACATTGACCATCCCACCCATATGGATATTTATTAAACATTATGTACTTAAGTAATTGGGTTTCACCTTATATAAACTGTTCTTATTCTCTCGTCTCAGGGCCGTGGCCACGAGGTCCAGAAGCTGGGTATAGTGGTCTCCCTGGGCACTGGTGAGATACTAATACTCAGTACCAATACAAATACTGTAGTTTTGTGATGCATCACCCAGTCTTATTATCTACTGTCTATATGCAATAGTGTAGAGACTGTACGTGTGAAGGCTGTTTATATACTTTGCTTATGGAAAATCGAATACAATTTGTGTGTGTGTGTGTGTGTGTGTGCGTGTGTGTGTGCGCATGTGTGTGTGTGTGTTCCAGGGAAGCCCCCCCAGGTGGTGGTGAGTTCGGTGGATGTGTTCCGGCCCTCCAACCCCCTTGAGCTGGCCAAGAGCTTTGTGGGCGCTAAGGAACTGGGCAAGATGCTGGTGGACTGTGTGAGTGTGACATCAGGGGTCTGGACCCCCTGGGGTCCTCAAGGCCAATCTACTCCTAGAGGCCAATCTCCTCTAGGAGTAGGCCAATCTCCGTATAGTCAAGTGGCTGCCGACAGAATGAAAAGGGCTCAATCCATATGTATGGCCGTAATAACATTCTACAAAATCTCCCCCTCTCTCTCTCTCTCTCTCTCTCTCTCTCTCTCTCTCTGTCTCTGTCTCTGTCTCTGTCTCTGTCTCTGCCTTTGTCTCTATCTCTGTCTGTCCAGTGTACAGACTCGGATGGCTGTGCGGTGGACAGAGCCACGGCCTGGTGTGAGATGACCGACACCATCTATAACCGGTCAGTCTCCCATTTAATCCTGTATTCATGGGTTGTGCTGTAGCATAATTAGCATTAGCTGCTAATGGGCTGCACACACATATACTAGCTCTAATCATGCCTCCTTCCATTTCCATGTAGTCATTTAGCAGACGCTTTTATCCAAAGGGACTTACAAGTTGTGCTGAGGGTAGTAGTAATAGTAGTAGTTGTAGTAATAGCAGTAGTGGTAGCAGTAGTGTGTGTCTTCCGTGCTGCTGTGTGTGTAGACCCTAATTGGATCAGCATGAATAGCGTTACCTAGCATTGCGCTAGTACTAACCTTACCCCCCCCCCCCCCGCCAGGCTGAGCCCCCAGCTCTCCCAGGAGGTGTTTCTGGACGAGGTGAGCGACGCGGCCCTGGTGGACATGCTGTGGGAGACCCAGATGTACCTGTATGAGAATAGGGAGGTCCTACAGACCCTGGCTCAAAGGCTGATCCTCCAATGAGGGGGGAGGAGTAGGAGGAGCAGAGACTCTAGAAGGAGTTGGCTGAGGAGCTAGAGCATGAATGGAGAAACAACAGAAAGCGTGTGGTGTGTGCATGCTTTGTTCTGTTCTAACCTTAAGGATCGCCAGGTTCCCCTCCTTTACTCCACTGAAATGTCTGAACAAATTAAACGCACACATCACGAACACACACACACACACGTGTTACTGTGTGTGGTAGCAAGTGATCTAATGGCTGCTAAAAAAAAATGCTTTTCTCGAGGGACAGGAATAAATCCTTTGAAAGGCTACCTAAACAACAACAATAATGACATCATACCGTAGAGACACAACTAGTCAGTGGGGACATTACCTGAAATAAGCCAATCACAAACTGCGATTGCAATGACCAGCTTCTCACCAACTTTGGTTCCTCTTAATAATCTAAGGGGTGGAGATGTGGTGTTAATTGTCCACACTTTGGTACTACACTCTTGCACAACATGTATCCATAACAACTGTGCATATGTATCTGATACATTTAGCCGGTACGTGAAGGTCAAATCATGAGTGACTGATTTCAGTGTTTAACTATTTTATTTATGATTCATTTTTTGCCATTTGTGCATATTTCAAACTTCACTTCTCGGCCACTGTTAACTTAAACGTAAATACCAAACCAATAATGCTGTTACCACTGAAACATATGTCGCAACACACAAATACAGACCACAGAACCAAATACTTGGAAGTCATTGTACTGCCTAACTGGATTTTCCTTCTGTATGTAACACTTATTATTAATATTCACAAGTTTGTGCTATAATTATGTGGATTATTTGATAAAATAACCAAGATATGTCCAAGTGTCTTTTTTGCACTTTGTTACGATTTATGCTGCATCATTGCCTTGTAAGTTTCCGTTGCTACTTATTAAACCCAGTCTTGGAATCCATATATGCAACAGTATCACTTCAGACTTCTGTGCTTGTCCGACACTTTGTGGGTACACTATGTAACTGCATGTTCAACCCAATCAAACCGAATTCATCTATAAAACCTTTAAATCTGATTCAGCAAACATAGAACTCAAATAAACGACGACCGGAATGAAATGGAGTGAAAGTTGAGAAGATTAAAAACGTGTACACCAAAATGTAAAAGATCACAAGGTTTTGGTTGGCGTGGCGGATATCAAACTAGCCAGTGAACGCGCGTCGTAGCTGCCAGACGGAAGACCTACCAATTTATAACTCCTGCTTTTGTCTTTAATAACGAAATAGGAGCCTTGCCCTTAAAAGACTAGTCAAGATTACAGTCAAGTAAAGTTCACGTAAGTCGCACGACCTAGTATAGACCAACATAAACCAAGAACTACATCCAAACTAACAGAACAAAGAGTCATAAAACGATAAACCTGAAGATAGTTAGCCAAACCAGAGTTCAACGGAAGTTCACAATAAAGGTAACGTAGTGAGGTTGAAGTTTAATTTAGTCACACACAAATTGGTAAACTCGTTTCTCAACTGAACCAACAGATGGCGATATATCAGAGGAAGGCAGACTTCAGGAAAAAAAGGTGTGTGTCAAGACGTGGTATAAACACTATCTGGAAATCATGTTGACAATATTTTGAGGCATAACAGTGACACAGAAGAAGAAGCAGATATTGCTCCTTAACAAAGAACAAAAAAATGTGGCCATCAATTACTTACATTTGATTAATGCTAAATAGGCCTACAGGTCAAGGTCACGTATGTGCGTGTGTGTGTGCATATGATGTATGAGTGTGTGTAGTATTTGAGTGTGCGAGTGTGTGCTGGCGTGTTTGTGAGTGTGGGTGTGGTCTCGTGCATGGGATGTCGCTCTGTGTGTGTGTGTGTGAACCTGGGACCTCATACATGTGGAGTCGGCTGTGCCTCGCAGCTCCGTGGGGATGTGTACAGCTGGCTGATTATCCTGTCCAACACACGTCATCCATGGCCCCACACTACAGGGGTCCGGTCCCCGTGTGTGTGCGTGTGTTCAATAATAGACACAGTTGGAGACAGACGTAAGCCGACCTGGAATTTTCTCAATAAGGTTGTAATCTGTACTGTAAGCTGCACTGTAAGCTTTACCGTAAGCTGTACAGTGCAACAACCAGTAAAGCCCCAATCCTCCTCCTCCTCTTCCTCCCTCTTTTCTTCCTCCTCGTACACCTCACTCTGTAGTGACACACACTCGAATACCTTTTAGAAAAAAAAATTGGAGTGTGAGTGAGTGAGGGAGTGTGTATGTGGTGTGTGTGTGTGTGTGTGGCCAGTCCTCTATATATATATGTACTGCTGAGTCTAACTGACTCATTATCACCAGTTGTGGTTCACTTGTCTCTCTCTCGCTCTGTCTCTTTCTCAATCTGTCTCTCCATCTCTTTCTCTCTCTCTGTCTCTCTTGCTCTGCCTCCTGTGTGTCTCTTGCTCTCTCTCTCTGCTACACTTGTACTGTTGCAGTATAATAGTTTTGAGAACAAGGTCAGACCCTGCCCATACACAATGAGACCCATCTGTACCTCTGAGTAGAACATTCCCAGATACATACAGATAGACAGCATTTCAATCATAGTTTATGTTCTTATTCATTTGGTGTTTGATAAGGAGAGGACAAGAGAGATAGAGACATAGATAATGTTATACAACCCATTTACTTACGCTGTGTATACACACACAAACACAGACACCTCCCACACACACACACACACACACACACACACACAAACACACACAGTTAGAACAAGAGAGACACGCACACATACAGAAACTTAGAAACTTGTACACACGTATACAATATCGAGGGAAACAACTTGACATGATTAAAAACCAGTTTTCCGTCCAGATAAACGGTAAGAGGAGACACAGTGACACACATATCCTGTTCCTCTTGCTCCCCACTCCACGCCACTCTCTAATTGGTCAATAGAGGCTTTGTGAGTCGTTATCAGGTGTTCAGGGTATCTCAGGTCTCCGTCTATTGTACCGCCATCCTGAACGCTTCTATCCAGACAAAAGACTGCAAGCGCACTCCTGTTAAACCCTGGGAGAAGACATGAGAGTGTATGTGTGTGTGTGTGTGTGTGTGTGTGTGTGTGTGTATGTGTGCAAGTTGCCTACCTGTTGCCACCAGCTGTGTTTATGTGTCGCAGGCGTGTTGCATCGGTGTTTCAGAGTATAGAATGACTTATAGGTATCCCAAGTCCGACTCCATATGACCTGTCTCTAGAGGCTTTTTCAGAGAGAGAGCTGACCATGTGGGTTCTACCAGGTAACATTCCGGTCTACAACCTAACCCTTGAAGTATGACAACAGACATCGGAGATTCTTAAACTGTCTCTGCCATCTCTGGATCTGGTATTTTTTGGCTACATGGAAGGTCTATTTTATTCTGAGTGTAGTGGAGAGCCCACCTCCGATGGAATCGGATCTTTTCAAATCAGATTCGGGGCTGCTTTCATATGTGGCCCAAATCAGATACATATCTGGTTCAGAATAATCTATTGGCTATGGTATTTGACTCCCACTGCTGGGATGGATCTCCGTAGTCTATCTGTAGTCATGATGCCTTAACCCTACCCCTACCTGCTCCTTAATGACATGCATTGTAAGTCACTTAAAACTAAATAGAAAATAGTATGTATATTTGTGGGTGACATTTCACGGCACATGTCTGTCAGTTAAGGGTAGCTGGATGACATGAATGTCAACAGGTGAGCCGATGGGATTCTAAGATGCAGAATATCCATGTGGAGAGGACCAGTAAGGCGGTAATATGAGGCCAAGCACAGAAACACTTCCCAGAATCTTTCTTTGTTGGTTTGTTTCCTTGCTGGCGGCGTCACATATAGTCTAAGCTGGTTGCTGTTCAATCAAATTGCAGCTGGGCGATGCACAATCAGATTGCAGAAATTCAGAGATTGAGATCCAAGACTTTCCCTCCTCGGTTATGTGAGAGTTGTGTTTGTTCTGAGAAAGAATTTGGACACAATGCTTTTTGTTGCATGGATTCTTTCAATACCTTGCAGGTATAAGTTGTCGACACCCGGCCTAGAAGATGATACCTTAGAAAAATGAAATTTGACACATCCAATATCTCGTTATTAAAATCATGTTTGTTTTTTCCAGTATGGTAGTGCATTGTCAGGAGTTATTTCAGCATTAAAGAAAACAGTGAGGGTGGGTGGGGGTGAATCCCCCTTCCCCCTCACCCTCCCTGTTTAGTTTAGTTTGTACTTCCTCAAAGTCTGAAACGCTGTATCTCCATTCAGCTGCACCATCGCCATTATGTGAATGGCCTGGCTTGGCCACGTGAGTGTATGCTAATTGGTAACCCTCTTGGCTACGTAGCCAGGAGGTTAGATAGACTCCACCCACAAAATTGGCTTGTAGGAATGGAAGGAAATCGATAGACGTGAGATTGCTATGGATTTTTTTATGCTTTCTGCACACCTTAATTAATAATTCTGACGTCTCTATTACAGAGGCTTACAGAGGGTTAGAGCTAATTTCCTGTGAACAATTTGTCGTGTGATTTTGACACTACTGCCTTGTGGGCGTGGGAAAGATGTCAACCACACTATTGCATACACACTACATACTATTGATCACCTTATTTATGTGTTAACAATAAATCGCTTGTCATGTGTATCATTAGGATCAAAACAACACATTTCAAAGACGTACCTTCGGTTCATTCTGGCCTTTCTTTAACTTTATGGTTCATCTTTGCTAATTCTCTATCCTGAAGGCTTTTGAACAGGATTACTTAAGTTTACTTATCTGAGAAACGCAAATACGTCAGCACATACACACAAGCAAAGCTTTCCATCCTTTAGGCCTATATATTTTTGTAGTTGTAGTTGTAGTATGTGTACTCTGTATGGTAGTTATAGTGTGTGTGTGGTAGTTATATGATGTGTGTATATGTGTGGGATGTCTTGGGTAAGCGGCAGAAGGCTACTGGTTGAGCAACATGCTAACTGCCTCCTCCCAGAGGATAACAGCAACGGTGTCGACACACACCGTTCTGCATGCTGACTCAATCTCAGCTTCCTATTCCCACACACACACAAACCACACATGCATGAGCACACACACAAAAACACACGGACACACACACATGTGCAGACACACAAAAACACACACACACACACGTGCACACACACATACATATACACACATATACATGAACGCACACACACACATGGTCATGCACACACACACACGTACACACACACGTACATACATACACACACACTCACAAACACACACACATGCACGTACAGATACACACAAACACACACACACTTGCCAGTTCCTCAAGTGTGTGTTCCTCAATACACAAATGTGTGTGTGTGTTTATGTGTGTGTGCGTGCGTGCTTGCATGAGTGCTGCTTGTGTGTGTTCCTGTAGTCAGTAACTGTCTGACTTCCTCCTCGTGCTGCTGTCTGACAGGAAGTGGCTGGCCGCGACCCACTGCCACTGAGACCACCACACCCCCAACCGCCTTACCACCCCCACCGGCAGTCACCTGAGCACGAGCCCCAGGCTCCGCCCACCACAGATACTAGGATCACCGACACACACACACACACACACACATTTCAAACCCAAACAAATAAGTGAATGCAGGAGCGCTATACAGTTTAAAAAGGTCCTGCGTGACAGAACAAGTAGTACTGCTTATTGTTTGGAAACAGCAGCAGTGTGTGTGTGTGTGTGGGGGGGGGGGGGGGAGCATGGACAAGATGAAGTGATCATAGACGATAAGTGAAGGAGACACCAGTTGAGCAAGTGTACCGTGTTTAGCTCCCCAATACGCTTGCTGCTTTCACTTCTCCTGCTCTTGGCTTTTCGTCCGCGCGGGCCTCACGCTAGGGAAGTTCATCCGCTCTGCTTGTGTCCTTATCCTCCCCCTTTCTATACCTTCCAGACGAACACACGACGAAGGTAACCGTTACTGACTCACCCTCAACGACATGACATGGTTTATTGGTGTTGCGCTGCTTGTCACAACCACGCCCTCCACAATATTCAGGCCTCCGCTCCCCCCCCCCAGCCCAGAACCCTGATGTGATCCCTTAGGAGGTCAAAGGTCAAGGAGCACCTTGCGAGAAGCCTTGAGAAGTAGCAGATCAGAGGGAGGGAGCTCTTAGAGGTCTTTTTGAGGAGAAGAGGCGTGTTTGCTGTGTTGGGAGAAGGCATCACATGACAGCTGAACATAACAGAGAGGTCAGGGTGACCCTATCAGCGGAGGGTGCTGGGTGGCGTGGGTGGGGATGGTTGGGGGGGGGGGGGGGGGGGTAGTTTCCTGTAGCGGGTCATCCTCTGTTCCTCTGTACTGGACCCACTCTAGGGATAGAGCTGGGCCAGGTCAGGAGCACGTTGATCAGGTCCAGATTAGACTGGAGTGGGTATGAGTCAGGCCACAGTGTGTGTGTGTGTGTGTGTGTGTCAGTCAGACTGGCCTGGACCACAAAGATAGCGTTTCCTTTCTGGAAGGATAGATAGAGAGAGGGAGGGAGGGAGGGAGGATGGGAGAGGGAGGGAGGGTAAGTGTGCGAATGTGTGTATGAATGGTTGTAAGTCGCTTTTAATAAAAGCGTCTGCTAAATGCCCTAAAAATAAAAAACTGTAAGAGAGGGAGGGTGAGAGAGAGGGAGGGGGAGAGAGGGAGGGGGAGAGAGGGGGTGAGAGAGAGGGAGGGTGAAAGAGGAAGAGAGAGGAGGACGGAGTTGTAGAGTAGGCGGTAGTGTGGATAGTCAAATTGGTGAGTTTTCTGCGATAGTGTGTACTTCATACACAGAAGCAAGGAGGGAGGGAGAGAGACAGAGAGCGAGCGAGCCAGAGAGCGAGCGAGCCAGAGAGTGCGAGATATAGACAGAAAGCACCAAAGTAAGAGATAAACTGGAGAGAGAGAGAGAGAGAGAGAGAGAGAGAGAGAGAGAGAGAGAGAGAGAGAGAGAGAGAGAGAGGGAATTCCTTGAAATGAAAGAAGTAGGAGGGAGAGAGAGGGGATCAAAACTGAGAACCTACTCTTCATCTGCCAGCCAGGCACCTTCCACCTGAGGACAGGTCTGCTCCCTGCTGTGAGGAACTCTAGCTTTTATTTAGCGCTGCTGTGTTTACTAGGATCTGAGTGTGTGAGTGTGTGTGTGTGTGTGTGTGTGTGTGTGTGTGTGTGTGTGTGTGTGTTTTGCCCTCGTCCTCCTGGAATGTGGGGCTTATGTCAGTGAGAGTCAGGTACTGGCTCACTAATTACCACAGTTCTCTCTCTATCTTTTTCTCCATCCATCTCTCTCACTCTCTCTTTCTCTCCCTCCCTCTTTCTCTCTTCCTTCCACTCCCTCTCTCCCTCCCCAGCTCCCTCCCTCTCCCCCATCTCACCTTTCCGTCTCCGTATTTATCACTCTCTCTTCCTCCCCCTCTCCATGTTTATCCCCTTATCTCTCTTTCTTTCCCTCCTTTCCCCCTCTTGCTCACCCCTCTCTCTTCATCACTCTTCCTCTTTCTCTCTCTTTCTCTCTTTCTCTCTGCCTTTCACTGTTTTCTTGTTCTTTCCCTCAACCTTGAGACCCCTGTCCCCCTCTCTCCCCCTCCCACCTTCCTTTTCTCCCCCCTAACCTTCCCTCTATCTCCCCTCTATCTAGAGAGCTTGTGTGTTTCTGTGCATGTGTTACCCCCAATCCCTTTCCCTCCCTCCCTCCCTCCCTCCCTCCCTCCCTCCCTCCCTCCCTCCCTCGTACCCCCTGCTGTTGCGTCTAGGAGGCAGTGGTGTGCAGGAGAGTTGAGGACATGAGTAGACAGACTCACATACTCGCTCACACACACATACACATCTCACACACTTACTCACACACACTCAGAGGGGACCTGAATCACAGAGCAGGAAAGACGAAAGGCGAAAGCAGAACAGAAACTTGACTGACTTGCTTGCTCTGTCTGTGCCTGTCCTCGTGCGCGTGCATGTGTGTGCTCTGTATTTCAGTTTCAGCGCGGTTGCGTACGCTTGTGAGAGCGTGCTGTGCCTCTGTGATTTGTTAGCGTATAAGCGGTGTTTGTGTGTGTGTGTGAGAGAGCGTAACAGTGTGTGTGTGTTAAGGAGGCGTGGAACACATTCTTAACCCCCGGGTCTATTTGGACTCCCAACTGTCACCGAAGACAGGAGGTAAGGAACGGAGAGAGACGGACTGGTCCAGAGGACTGTGACGGAGGAGTCGGGAGAGTAGGATGAGTGACGGAGGGCTATGTCAGCGCTCTAGAGGGTAGAAGGAGATCCAGACACGGCAAGACCACCACCCTGCATACTGCTACAGGTGAGCTCCACTCCGCTTCTCTGGAAGCTCTTTCAGCCTCTTACTTTATTTCTTTATTTCTATATTCTGCCAAG
>JACYXH010000810.1:1550000-1557500 GCA_026745465.1 Lota lota | reverse complement strand
TAGGGCCTCATCTGTACATTCATGAACACAGGCCACGTCACATGATTTTCTCATGCGTCTTATGAGGAAGCACGCATTTGGTTTAGTTAGTGTGTGGTGTGGTGTGGTGTGTGTGTGTGTGTGTGTGTGTGTGTGTGTGTGTGTGTGTGTGTGTGTGTGTGCGCTCGCACGTGCATGTCTGATTTCCAAAAGGCATAAGCTTAATCCAATTTTACTGAAGCCAAATTCAATATTCTAGAGACAAGAACAACTGAGAGGGAATTTAACCGGGCAAGTCATTAAGAACACATTATTGTTTACAATGGTGGCCTGGCAAAAAGGACAGCCTCTTAAAGGAAGGGGGTGGGGGCTAAACAGAAATGTCAATAGTTAAAAGACAGCAGCACACATCCAAACGTATCCAACACACCCACTACCAACATACAATTATAATAAGCACAACATAAATAGCCTACAGTCTAGCAAACAAGCATCAGGCAGGTAGCTAGCAAACAGAGTGAGAAAAAGAGAGATAGGGAGAGAAAAAGAGAGATAGGGAGATAGAGAGAGAGACGTAGAGAGCTAGAGTGAGAGAGAGAGTGAGAGAGAGAGTAGAACCTGTTAGCACCATTGTGTTGTTTATGAAACACCTGTAATAAGATCTGATCAGGCTGTCCCCCTTCCCTCTCTCGCCACTCTCTCTCCACCCTCTTGTGTCTTTCTTTCCCTCTCCCTCGCCATGTCCCTTGCTGGGCTTGTCACAAACACACACATACCTGGGAATCACAATGGGTGCATTCTTCTAATTCACCCCCCCCCCCCCCCCCCCCCCTCTCGCCCCCATCACCTTTCTCTCTCTCCTACTCCCCCTCCACTTTACCCCTCCCCACCCCCTCTCCCCTTGACCGTACTGGAAGTTTGATTAGAAAGCGATGGTTTCAGCATATCCGTTTTTATTGTTATTTGTGTGTGTTGCCCATAACTTGCACGGCTGTTAGACTCCTATTTTTAGAGGACATTTTGGTCATAGCAACAATGTATAGACAGGTGTACAGACAAGTGTACAGACAGAGAGTAGAGCATTGACCACATGGATGTATTTGTGTTCATGTTTGACGTTTTTCTATTTTTATTTGAGGTTGGGATATATCCCCTTGAGATGATTGATTAGTTTTTGAAGGGTCATTCCAGGGCATCACTTTTTTTTTTTTAATAGCGGGGACTTAAGGACACTTTTTTTTAACAGAGTTCAACATATGCGAATTTAGGCAGTTTAATGGGGGGGGGGGGGGGGGGGGGGGGGGATCAGTTTAATATCCGAGTAGATAATCACTGCAAGAAAAAACCCATAAAACACACAACGTCAACCGCACAAGTAACAGTTGTCCATAAGCATCACATCCACAGCTGCATCGCCATGTCAATCCAACAATGCCAGTATCACATCGTCTGTAGAAAGCACCAGTCAGTCAGCCCAGCAATAACATTATCCAATAGCACTGCCCTAAAATGTGACAAAATATAAACAAATGACGGAATAATGTAAACAGCGTTACGATATTTTTCTGAAAATGTGCAACAAATTATGCTTGGAAAAAGTGATTGGGACAAGTCCCCAGAGCCCCGGGGATAAAGAACACCCATGTATTAATTGATCGGTGAATATATACCATTATAAATACCATTTACTGAGCCGTCTCAAGTATTTCTGTCTGCATCATCATGTCATTACAGAAAGCTAATACATATGTTGTACTGTCTGCATTATTTATGTTAAGAGACAGGTGTAGAGATAGGACCGTTGCACGGACAGGCGTAGAGACAGGTGTAATTAGATTGGTGATAAGATTGGTGATAAATAATATAAAAGGGGCTTTTTATGTGTGGCGCCTCTGGCAAGCTGTAGCCGGCCATGTTGACACGGGACCAGCGCTCCCTCGTACCTCTTCCTCGACCTAGCCTGGTGGTGACATGTCCTACCTGTCCACACTCTGTCCTCACTCTGTGTTCCCCGGCTAAGCTGGGCTAAAAGTTTGGCCACAGTTGGAGTCCTTGGGTGACTCCGCCTCCCTCTACTCCCCACCCCCAGAACCCCTCCCTCTACTCCTCTGTTGCTCAACCTCTGACCCCTGTGTAACCCCCCCCCCCCCCCCCCCCCCCCCCATGCTGCTAACCCTATGAACCTACTCACCCCTCCTTCCCTTTTGGGGGCCCACCTCCTCCTACCCCTCCACCTCCCATCCTCCTCCTCCTCCTCTGCCCTCTCCATCTCCCCCTCCCCCCCTCCTTCTCGTACTCCCCTCCTTTCTCTCCCTCTCCTTATTCTTCTCTTCCCCCTCTCCTCACCATCCTCCTCTCCCGCCCTTCCCCCTCCTCTTCTCCCGCTCCTCTTCCTCCCCTTCCTCCCCTCTTCCTCCTTGAAGCCACTTGTTGCTGCTCCTGCTGCTCTAACTTGCTACACTTATGCTGTTATTATGCTTCGTTTCACCTCAAGTCCTCCTTCTCCTCCTCCTTCTCCCTCTCATCTCTCCAATGCTCCTTATCTCCAACACACACAGGTGCACACACACACACGCACACACACACACACACACACACACACACACACACACACACACACACACACACACACACACACACACACACACACTACTAGTGCCAGCATTGAAAAAGGGTCTTCTTTGCATACCTGCTCAGTCAGCACAATGGGCTGTTTGTCTCTTCAGTACTATGGCGGGCGATTCGGCTCTTAATTAATGTATATGTTAATTTCTATGCCGATGTGCATGTAAAGTATTTTGTACATGATAAGTGGATGCACATGCGCATGTGTAAGCCGTTATCTGATAGCAATGCGCTTACGCATCCACTTATACATTCTACAGTCTACATACACATAGGCATTAACATATACATTAATTAAGAGCACGACTAAGAGGCAAATCGTTTGTGTGTGTGTGTATGTGTTTATGCTTGTGTGTGTGTGTGTGTGTGTGTGTGTGTGTCTTTGTGTATGTGCCTGTATGTCTGTGTGTGCATACTTGATATTTCGAGTCAGAGAAGAGGTGGGAGAACGATGGGTGCCAGGGGGAGGGGATGAGGGGGGACGGGGTATTTGTAAGGTCAGACCAGTAGAAACTACTACAGTGTATCTAATGTTGCCCCCCCCCCAGCCCCCCATCCCTGTTTCAGAGAGAATGGAATGTTCCACGGACCAAACTCATTCACAAAACCGACACAGAGTAGCCACACACACACACACAAACACAAACACACACACGCACACTCACACACACAAACACACACAAACACACACACACAGGCTTGCACACACACACACACACACAACACACAGACATACACACCCACACACACACGCATGCACACACACGTATACAAACACATATAATGCACACATTACACACGCAACAGACACACATATATATATATATCTATGAAGACACACACACACACTTAAACACCCTTGCCGTTCTATTATGTGTTCTGTTATTTTCTCACACTCTCGTCCTTCCCAGCTCCTTACCTCTCTTTGTCTGTGGTCCACCTGCACAGGTGTAACCACTAATTATTCTGATCCGCTTTCCCATGTGGACCTGACTCTACCCACCATGTAGCTCTCTACTGTAGAGATATAAAGTCTATTTACATACATACATCTAGTACACCCTATAGTTTATATATATATGGTATAGTTTAGTTTGTTTATATATTTAGTTTATATATATATATATATTATATAAATATGGTATAGTATAGTTTATAATATATATATGTATATATATAAACTGTAGAGCCTACAGTTTATGTTTAGCTCAGTCCAGTATACGTTAGTACAGTATAGTTAATATTGTCTTGAGGAAATTGTGACAGAACCTAGAGTAGACGTAGTAGTAGTAGTAGTGTGTGTTTGTGTGCACGTGTGTGTGCACTCAAACTTAAAATTTGTTTCCAATTGGTTGCAAAAAACAATCGTTACCAGTTATTACAAGAGAGATTACCAATTATAAACGAACTGCCAACCAGCCGGTAAAATACGACACGCCCTGTAATGAAATGGAATAGTTTAGATGTCAAAATTTCAAAAGAAAGGTTTCAAATTGATCCATTTAATCCATTTCCATGTAACCATAATTTAAATATATCCGAGATTATTGCTAATGTGCCCCATTTAGTCAAATAAACAGTAAGATAAAAAGATGTAGTATGAATGACGTGACCAAAATAACACACGTGAAGGTGCAGTTTAATAACCACAAATATGTTGGTCCATCAGGTTCTAAACAAAGGACTTACCGATTGAAAGATTTGTTAGAAATCACAGCACTTCCGATTTCAGACCGCTCCCTGCTCATTTCTGACCAATCAGGTCCCCGAGAATCTATCTGGCCTATCAATCAAAGGTGTGTGAATGCGTCACTTCTCAATGGTGGAGAAACATAGCGAGCTGAGTGGGATGGGGACATTTTGGCTTGTTTATATTTAAACTGTCTCTCTTTACATCTGTAAAATCTTACCCACAGCTGCTTTAAATGGTTGATTGTTGATTAAAGCGTTTGCATATTGCCACCAGCGCCATCTGGTGGCAATACAATAACCACCACTGTGTTTAGCACTGACGGGCGTCATTTGAGCTAAGCATGATGATTGGAGGCCAGTTGTTTAAGTACCCCTTAAAGCTGCGTGATGCTGGATGTGTGAGGAAAAGGACCACAGGAGAGGACAGTCATGCTGTTGTGACGTTAAAGTGGTCGCTGGTTGCGCATTTAATACATGGTTGGCTTGTGGTCGCACACACACACTTACATTCACACACACACACACACACACACACACACACACATGCACATGCACATTAAATCACACATGCACACGAAAACACACACACATGCACATGAAAACAAACACACACACACAAACACACATGCACATGAAAACACACATGCACAGACACCAGACATACACATGCACAAGAAAACAAACACACACACATACAAATGCTCATCAACACACACACACACACACACACAAACACACACACACACACACACACGCACACACACACACACACACACACCGCACATCTGATCTATGTTCTCTCTTTCTGCCTGCCTCTTTGTCTGTATATACGTGTCTATCTGTCTGTGTGTGTGCTGCTCCTTCACCTCCTTCCCTCCCCCCTCTCTCTCCATCTCCTTGACCTTGGCGGTGTGTGTAGCATCTCAACACTCCTCCCCCGCTATGCCATTGGCTGGCAACAAGTCATATGGCCAGAGTGTCAGCTGACACCAAATTCTGGGGAAAAGGGGAAACTTAAAAAAAATAAAGAAAGAATGTAATGTCAGATGTCAGTGTGCGTGTATGAGTGTGTGCTTGTGTGTGTGTGCGTATGTGTGTGTGTTTGCTTGTGTGTTATTTTGTGTGTGTGTGCTTTTGTGTGTGTGTGTGTGTCTGTGTGTGTGCACATGCACGCTTGCCAGTTTGTGTGTGTAGAAGTAAAAGACTGCTCTCCTCAGTGTGCTGAGTCACCACTGTGTTAATCATAAGTAGGACATGAGAATGTGCTGAAGCTGGAGAATAGGAGCTAAAGGATCCGAGGCTAACCTTTGAACAAGGAAGTACAACAACAGGGCAGATACTAAAGTGCCGATGCAGTGTGAAGAGCAGCCACAGCAGACAGTACAGACCTTCTGATTGTTATTTAACACATCTGACTTTGTCATCATTATCCCCTCTGTTTCCTGTGGTCGGACGCATGTGTGCGTATGTGTTTGTGAAAGAGTGTGTGTGTGTGTGTGTGTTTCTGAGAGAGAGAGTACGTGTATGTGTGCATGTGGGTGCACTCGCTGATGTGTTAATGTGTCGCTGTGTTAATATGTTAATATGTATGTTTGTGTGTATGCGAGTGCACGCTTATGGGTCAATGTGTTAATATGTAAGTGCATCCGGGCTAATGTGTGTGTGTGCACTTGTGTGTGTGTGTGTGTGTGTGTGTGTGTGTGTATTATGTGTGTGTGTGTGTGTGTGTTTAATACACTATGGAATTTGCTGCCTGTGTTGGGACCCAGATCAGAGGAGCAGCAGGCGATGGGGACCTGGGGCCCCGAGGTCCCAAGAGGGGCCAAATACAGGGAACCGATTTTCCAAAACCCAGCTATCACCCCTAAATGCTTTAACCAATCACACTTCATTAAAGTAAAGGCCTGTTTAGTAATCAACAGGCCATACGATAGTATGTTATTTTTTAACATATATAACGTAGTCGTAAATTTTTTCGACTTGTGTTTTTGATTTCACTTTAATTGTATTTCAATTTTAGGAAAATATGTTGAGTATCTAATATAAAAAGAATACACTGAAAGCTAAATGTCCATGCAGAGGAAAATGACTAAATACACAGATTAACGAATACAGAAACATAAATAAAAACAAATATACAGTGGAGCTACCATGGTTAGATAAATATAAAGCATTTGTTTTCCTTATGTCATTTCAGAAGTAAATGAAAAGCCAGAATAGACTTTAAGTTTATGTTTGATTTTGGTTCATATTTGTAGTGCGATTATATTGCATCTGTCCTGACACGGTGTTTGCTTTGGGCTTAAAATACCTGTACGTTTGATATAGTCTGGTTAGAGGTTAACTAGGAAGTTACAACTAGGCTAGAAGGCATGGTTACTAGCTATCCAGGTAGAGACACAATGGCTGATAGAGACCACTGGCACCTAGTATAACCTTCTTACCTTTACATACACATACACACACACACACGAACAAACACACACACTTAGCACACACACACACACACACACACACACACACGAATAAACACACACACTTAACACACACACACACACACGAATAAACACACACACTAAACACACACACACACACACACATCAACGAATACACACACACACACACATGAATGAACATACAAACACACACACGAACAAACACACACACAAATGGAAACCCACACAAATGAACAAACACACATGTGCACACACACACACACACACACACACACACACACACACACTCATACACACACACACATAAGAAAATCGTCGTCAACATCCAGTGTGTTATTCTCTGATCCAGATCATAAAAACCAAGACGCTGATATCAGCTCAGAGTGATCCTGATAACAAATGGAAACTGCCACACCATATTGACACTTGTGCGTGTACGTGTGGGCAAGGAAGAAATTATATGTCAGGAGGGCACGGCAACCTTAGGTGTGACTCACCGATTTCTAAAAAAGAATTTTGCTTTGAGAATAAACCAACTTGATCACGTCATGGTTACATAGAGAGAACTTTGTTTCGTTAGCTTTAGCATTGGAGAGTTTAATATACATGTAAGTACTAGTATTAAGGATTGATTAATACAGATATTAGCGCTAGCTTTACCAGCTGAAGGTTTAATTTACATATTAGCATAACTTTAGCACTGCAGGGTTTAATACATATTTTAGCTTTATCTTAAACAGTGGAAGGT
>JACYXH010000810.1:1510000-1545000 GCA_026745465.1 Lota lota | reverse complement strand
CACGCACTGATTAGGCTCTGGAATGTTTGCCTGCAGACGTAAAGCTTCTTTCAGATAAAGCTAAAACCAAATTAGCGCACTCCCCGATGAATACACCCAGTTGTGCGAGGACTGGACGACGGGGATATACACGCTGACTTAATACTTAATCTACACCATTTTGTGGAGATTTTACTTTTTTTTTCAGAGGGATAAAACTAAGTGATAGATGATTCAAAATGGCCAACTACAATTCTGAGGTTACACAAGTTCAGTCTTTTCACTCTTTTAATTATGCATCCTGGTCTTGTGGAGATTTTTTCAGTGGGATAAAACTTTTCAGACTGCTTAATGGTTGGCGCTTCAAAATGGCTGACCATGGTTTTTATTTTATAATTGTTTGGCAGTTGCAAGTCTTAGCCTTCATAAGTTCTGGATGCTTCCTTATTTTAAGTATGTCTTATATAAGGGCTCAAATATAAGGGCGTAAAATAACAAGTACGATTGTTTATTTCAATAACTGTGTGTAACTGAAAAGGAGTCAACATGTCCGCCACCAGCTCAATCTGTCCTCCTGTCCTGACATTCAGGAGTTCACATCTCTGTTTGAAGAGCCCTTTGAGGCCTAGCAGCCAAGCAAAGACCCTCTAGAGAACCTATGGTTCCAACTGTCTCATGCCCTGTTGGTAGAACTCTCTCACTCTCTCTCCCCCAATCCACTCTCTCTCTCCCTCTCTCTCTCCCTCTCTCTCTATCCCTCTCTTTCTCTCTCTCTCTCCCAATCCACTTTCTCTCTCTCTATCCTAATCCACTCTATCTCTCTCTCTCCTATCTCTCTTTCTCTCTCTCTCATCGTCCCTATGTGCCTCAGCTTTCATCTCTGTCCCTACTGAACTCTCTCCCCCCTCTCCTCCCCTCCTCTTCCCCGCTGCTCCCCGTCGGGCTCTGTTGAGCGGCAGGAATGAGGGCAACAGGTACCGGTGAAGAGGTGAAACATGGGAGAGAAAAAAAAAAACAAGGAGTGAATAGGGAAGGGAGGTGGAGACATGGACTAAGGACTACCATAGAAGTTAGAGAAAAACCTCAAACTGACAATATCTTTCTTATGAAGTGTCGATCCATGTTATGTTGTGGTTATGCTAACATCTAGCAGCTAATAGATGCTGGGGACTTTTATTGTGAAATTTGCCGGTGAGTGCATGGTAGTGCATAGAGAGACCATGCCCTTGAGATAGAATGTGGTGAGCAAACGAACTTGCTTGTGACGATAATGATTTGTCTGGGTGGTAATGATGTAATGCAGCAACACAGACTCAGACAGAATCTGAACTAAGCTTATAGCTTATAATGTTTGATGTTTGTTTACATATGGATTATTCATCACATCTTATATTGCAACAAAGCTAAATTAAAAGTGGTGAATAATTGGATTTTCAAAGCTATGACACAAAACAAATTGAAACATTGGTACTCGTGCAACCCAAACCTTTTGAGTTTAAACAGAATTGAAATTAATTGCTAATGACCTCAAATACACACTGAACTGCACTCTGTAACCCACGTGTCATGGTACGGATCAGACAACACGAATACGCCGTCATACAAGTTAAATCCGACCCTGGTCTGGATGGGTCCAGCTGTGCTTCCTCATCACATCATTTGCTATTGGTCAGTTTAGTCCCGGGCGGTTGAATCCCGTTTGTGTCACCGGATGAACCACTAGCTCAGCGTGAGGACTGCACGTGTCTCAAGACCTACCACACACACACTTCTCACTTCTCGTTTGCACGAAGCTGCATGCTCTGTGCTTTGAGGACTGTGGTCGGCTGGAGCGACCACATGCAGCTCTTACCTACTGCCTCCTGTTTTCAGGTGTTGTCTGTCTAATGGGTTTGGCCCTGAATCATACTATTTGTTGTTATTATGAAGTTTGTCAATATTTCCTCTGTAGCTGACCGACACACAGACAGACAGAAAGACATATTGACAGACAGACAGTAATACAGAGAGACAGTAATACAGAGACAGACAGACAGACAGACAGACAGACAGACAGACAGACAGATAGATGGATGGATGGATGGATAGATGGATGGATGGATGGATGGATGGGTGGATAGACAGATGGATGGATAGATGAATAGACGGACAGACGGATGGACAGATAGATAGATAGATACATTGATAGATAGATGGATATATAGATAGATAGATAAACAAATAAATGGATAGATAGATAAATAAATACATGGATAGATAAATAAATAAATGGATAGATACATAAATAAGTGGATAGATACATAGATAGATAGATAGATAGATGGATATATAGACAAACAGGCGGTCAGACTGATGGATACATTGTGATTCTACACCATCATCTTCCTGACTCAGATAGAAAGATACTACAGATAGATGTCGTTTTATTGTGCTGTTTTATTGCATTCTTATTGTTGATCTAGCCGGCTGGCAGCAGTTAGTGTCCATTGGCAGAGCACTCTGTCTCGTCCTCACCAATGATTCAGTGAGACCAGAGCAATGATTGCAGGGTGGGTGGGGGGTATGTTAGTAAGCTGGGACAGTACAATCACCAGGCCTTCCTGTGTGGTTTAATGGTTAAGCGGGTCGGCCCTATGCCCGCCGGGCCGGAGATCATTGCCGTGCCTTCACTGAGGCCCGGGGGACTACGATTGGTCCCCGGCTCTGATGGCTGTCTGTCAGTTAATCTGTGATTTGGATTGAACCTTGGTCGAAGGGGGGTGTGCATTTATGGTGTCGCCCACCCCCCCCCCCCCCCCCCCACCACCCGCACCTACCCTCGATGTAAATGACCAATTACCCTGCCCCGTGAACACACTCCAACATCCATGGAAACACTCATTTGTTCATGATGACAAAGCTAGTTTAAAGCCATTAACATGAAAAAATCTTTCTTTGTCTCTCACTCTCTCTCTCTCTCTTTCATCAGTTGTTCATGTTAAACAGGTTCTCCTCCCTGCCTGGTAACTCAATCATGACGGATTGTCGTTGGTTTCAATAGTGGCTGAAACTCACTGGGCTCTGTTGACCAAACACACACACACACACTCACACACACACACATACTGTTACTCTTTCTTTCTCTCTCTCTGTTACTCTCTATTCATCTTGCTCTGTTACTCTCTTTCTGTTACTATCTCTCTCTGCTACTCTCTCTCTATCTGCTACTCCTTTCTCTCGAATAAATCCACAGTGGCTGTATTGGCATGGGGAAATAAACATGTTCATTGCCAAAGTAGATTCAAAACTTCTATCTTCCTCTTCCTCTCTGCCTCTCCCACACCTGTCTCACCTGTGTGTTAAGACCTCATTCTGGAAGAACAGAGGGTGGGAGGACAGCAGGGCTGGACTAGTTTTTATACAGTCTGTTGACTCCGTGTTTCGCCCTCTTGGACGCTGAAGTAAGGCGTACGTTGTTTGCTTAGGTGAGGCTGTGTTAGCGATGCATTTGCCGTTGTTATGTACACAAACACACACGTAAGGTTGTGTGCATGTACGCACACGCCCCCCCCCCCCCCCACACACACACACACACACACACAAACGCAGGGTGTTGTCTTAGTTTTCTCCAAGACAAAGCCAGCATTGAAGGGTTTTATAGCATGTAACATACATATAACAGTAAATGTAATGTGATGTACGTTCATAGTTGATTGTAGGGTTTATGGAGTCACCTTCATTTCACTTATCTCACTCATCCCTAAATAGTCACAAGAATTTAAAAGAAAACATTTGCCATCAGACCCGTCAACCACCCCAAAGGTCAGCTCCTCCTCCTACATTAGTAACACTGCAGAAGCTGAGTCAAAGATTTGGGGATCTCTCAAACAGGTGCTTTGGTGTGCTTATTTATGAAAGTGTGTGTGTGTTTGTGTGCAGGTGTGTGTCTTCCCCTAATCTCTGCAATTGCAAAGATGGGCTCCGCCCATCTTGATGCACACACACACAAGCAACATTTTTGCCCCTCCTCCCTACACTCTTGTGGTCTGGCTTAAGCTCTGGCCCAGGGTGTGTGTGAGTGTGTGTCAAGGAGGTCCGCCTCCCAGTGCCCTTCTGTACCTGTCTCTTATGGAGGTGGACTAACACTCCCAGATAGGCCGGCTAGAGTGCGGAGCGCTGTGAACGAACAGGGGTAGATATGCTTGCTTTTACCCTTCCTCTCTCCCTGTCTCTCTCTCTCTATTCCTCTTTCCTGTCCTTCTGCGGTTTCCTCTTTTTCTAAAGTTTGCTGCGTATTCAGTTGCACGTCCTTCTTTGTAACTGCCTTGTTTTGCATCGCGGTTAAGGAATTGTTTTTGCTTGATAACGCTGTTGCAGCTTGAATTGAATGGCCGCCTACCGGCGTACAGAGAAGGCTGTCAGAACTTTAGGTTGAATGCTTTGTGTTGTTTTTCAAGGGTGTCTGTCAGAATCTGGGCAGAACAGATTAGGTAAATTGTAAAGGGCAGTAGAGGTAATGTAAACTGTGATCTTCTAGTTTAGCTTTTAGCTTTAAGTATTGTTTTAGGTTAATCTGTGTTGAATTGAGTTGAGTATTTTTAACATTAGAAATAACATTTTAAAGCCAGTTGCATTTGTCAGCGAGAATGCTGGCGTTTCAGTGGTGCAGCTGCAGTTCTGTTGCCGACTGACCCTGTTGCTAGGGGGTCACCGGGTGACCACTGGGTCTCCACGTGCCAGGGAGAGCGGGGTTCAGAAGATTCTGAATGGCTGCTAAATACTGAGATACGATTTAATATGCTTCTTACAGACATATCAAATGTACACAGATCTAGAGACATTACCATACTCCCAACAAAAGTAGCACTTTGCAGTACAGTTGGCATGTAGAGGATCAGGTGCCTCGGTCAATCATATACATAATTTAGCCGCCGTTTCTCTTATGACAACGTTATAAAGGTTATCTTGAACTTTGTGTCCGTGACCCTGTGAAGACCGTTGGTTTTTTGCAATGGAGTGGGTCATCAGGAAAACAGATTGTAAGATTGTTAAATGCACCTCCCCTCTGTTCATGTGAGTGAGCTGTGGTTAATCATCCACCTGTGGTCGCCTCATGTTTCTCTCACACACAGGCACATGTACACACACATCTGCATTAAAGGTCAGCTGTTACTAAGAGCAGATGTGGGTAGTCAATGGGCTAGCTAGCAAATACATTTGTTGTTTTTTAGTTATCCTAAACGTTTTTCCTTGTAAATGAGATAAACCACTTGGCACATTAGTAGCATTCCAACCCAGTTCTGCGCCAAGCGCTATCAACTGTTGCGTGCTTTTAACTGGAAATACCAAAATAATATAAACCTCTATGGCAAAACCACTAGACCACCGTCTAGAAAGCGGTCACCACCCACCAGTTGGTTACAGTGTGTCAAGCAAGGATATCACGTAGCTCCGTTGTGTCGAGTAGCACAACTCCCAAACTGGATATTGTCCTCCCTTTGTCATTAAATAGCCCCGATAAAGACTGATAAGAGACGCAGAGTCATGCTAGTCCAGGAGAAGTGTGAGGAGGTGTAAAAAAAAAAAAAAAAAAAAAAAAAAAAAAACTCTGCTTCAGTCTGCTAAGCTAATAGTAACCGCGGCGGTAGCGGGCGCTCGGCTCTCTCCGCAATTAATTTTTTTTCAAAGGAAATGGCACTTTTGTGTTTGCTAAACAGAATGGAAGCTTCCGTCACGTCGCAGCCCGCTACGTCATCAGTAGTACCGAATATCACGTTGTGCCGAGTTCAACCGCTGGTGGTGAACCAACCGGACGTTACCGAACAAACACTGACACGAAATTGAAACGAAAATGTTTTAGTTCCATGCTAGTCATGCTTTATTTCCCCCTGATAATGTGGTTGAGTCTTTGCCTTCTCGAAAATAGGCTAATTATCTCATAATGTAGTGGGTTATATATATTTTATAGATTCTAGTTCTCTAGTTGTCTTTCCAGTGTCTTTATTGGCAGTCAAATAATCTATTTTTCTGTCTGACAGCTAGCTATTTCTGTCACATGGGGAGGTGGGAGGTCAAACCCCTGTTCATTACCATGGTTACTTGGCTTTGGCCTGTTTACGTAGGTGACCACGTTTGGTCAGAGAAAAAATACAAAAAACAGTTGGTTCAGGTTGCGTCTTTGTTTGGTCGTCCCCGTGTTTGATAAACTCTGGTTATCTGGGGATTTAAATACTTGGGCAATTTTTCTGTCGGGGACGGAAAACGGGCCGGGGAGTAAGAGGGTTATGTGTCGGAAGCCGATTTCTGATTGTTCTCTGTTTCTCCTTTACTGTGCACTTGTTAATAAAGCAACACACAGGCAGCCTCGGGTTCATGTGCACACACACGCACACACACACACACACACACACACACACACACACACACACACACACACACACACACACTCACACACACAGTTACACAAAAGCACACGCATGCAGGCTTACTCTCGGTAGCACAGTGGTTAGCACTGCTGCCTCACAGCAAGAAGGTCCTGAGTTTTGACCTGTGTTCACGTAGGTTTCACTTGGGGTCTCCGGTTTCCTTCCACACCATTAAGACCATAAAACCATGCATGCTAGGTTAATACTCCTGTCTGTGCCCTTCACCAAGGCACCAGCATCAGACCTGGAGATGGTACCCCGGGGGTCTCTAAACAGGGCTGCCCACTCCTCCTAGCGCTGCAGCTAGTGATAGGTATAATGCTCCTTGTGCTGTAGCTAGTGATGGTCTAATGGTCCTAGTGCTGCAGCTGGTGATGGTCAAATGCTCCTTGTGCTGCAGCTAGTGATGGTCTAGTGCTGTTTATGTGCAGCTAGTGATGGTCAAATGTTCCTAGTGCTGCAGCTAGTGATGGGTCTAATGCTCTTTATGTGCAGCTAGTGATGGGTCTAATGCTCCTATTTTTGCAGCTAGTGATAGTCAAATGCTCCTAGTGCTGCAGCTAGTGATGGGTCTAATGCTCCTATTGCTGCAGCTAGTAATGGGTCTAATGCAGAATACTCATTTGGTTGTGTAGTATTTATCCATGTGCAATGACATTAATAAAGATCCTTCTTCAAAAATCCCTTAACATGTAGTGAGTTGTGCTGTTTTATCACTATGTTTAACTATATCCTCTAGAGAGCCCAATTCACTTCTCCCTTGGAACCAAATCAGTGTAGGAGACATTTTACGTGGAAACATTTGACTTCACATTGCTTACGGACACACATAGACACACACACACACACACACACATACACACACACACACACACACACACACACACACACACACACACACACACACACACACGCACACAAGCTCACATACACACAAGTCACCCAAGTGGAGCCCATGTGACCTGGTTATACTCTGTGAACCTTGAGTCGAGGGTGTCAAGGTTTACAGCCTTTTATTCCCCCCTGATCGGGGTCAAAGGTTAAGCAGTGAACTGAGAACCTCAGCATAACAGTGCAGTAAAACTAGTGATAGGGAGAGCAGGGTGCATGATTTATAGACATCGTATTCTCATTTGGTGCAACTCCCAGGTGCATATTGCAGCAAAGTGATTTTTGCTTCGCCACAACTCTTTTAAGGATGCGGGTAGTTTGTCACGATGCGTTTCTCACGAGGACATATAAGACCCTTAGGTCGCAGTAAAGGATGTCGGTTAAGTGTTGTCAGTGGATTAATGTTACACTTTATGACACTCTATTCTTGATGATGTTGCTGTGCATGTATAATTGGTTTCTGTAGACAGGATGATATAGAATAGAAGATAAACGTCCTCTTCTCTGTCGTCCTCTCTCACTACCCCAATGATGTTCCTTTGCTAGCTTACACTTTTGTGTATTATCATTACTATCACATGTTTTGTTATTATAAGGACTATATTATTAACAGCAGACTCCAAGTGTAGGTCTTGGCCCTCCTTGGAATGTTCTACCTCTAATCATTATGATGTTAGTCATAATGATTAGAGGTATTGTTTGGTGGTTTTGTTCTACTGCTACTACTGTTGTAAAACAAATTGCCCTTCCGGGAAATTAAAGATTCCCTCTGCTCTACTCCACCCTGCAGGCTCCAGATTCCACATTGGATGGTCTTTTCAGAATGACAGCCGAAGACCCCGCTTCCTCTTCCGTAACCATGAGCAACAAGTCCGCCCCCTCCAGCAGCGCCAAACCGCCCACGGGCGCCTCCCACCTACTCTCCCACCACGACCACGTGTCCGTCCCCGAGGGCGTGGCCGGCGCCCCCAACGAGGCCGCCCTGGTCACCCTGATGGAGCGCACCGGCTACGACATGGTGCAGGAGAATGGCCAGCGCAAGTACGGCCCCCCGCCGGGCTGGGATGGCCAGGCGCCTCCGCGCGGCTGCGAGATCTTCGTGGGCAAGATCCCACGGGATGTGTACGAAGACGAGCTGGTGCCCGTGTTCGAGTCGGTGGGCCGCATCTACGAGATGCGCCTGATGATGGACTTTGACGGCAAGAACCGCGGCTACGCCTTCGTGATGTACACGCAGAAGCACGAGGCCAAGCGGGCGGTGCGGGAGCTCAACAACTATGAGGTGCGCCCGGGACGCCTGCTGGGGGTCTGCTGCTCGGTGGACAACTGCCGCCTGTTCATCGGCGGGATCCCCAAGACCAAGAAGCGGGAGGAGATCCTGGAGGAGGTGTCCAAAGTGACGGAGGGCGTGCTGGACGTCATTGTGTACGCCAGCGCCGCCGACAAAATGAAGAACCGTGGCTTCGCCTTCGTGGAGTACGAGTCGCACCGCGCCGCCGCCATGGCGCGCAGGAAGCTGATGCCAGGGAGGATCCAGCTGTGGGGGCACCAGATCGCTGTGGACTGGGCTGAGCCGGAGATCGACGTGGACGAGGACGTCATGGAGACGGTGAAGATCCTCTATGTCCGCAATCTCATGATGGAGACCAGCGAGGAGACCCTGCGGAAGGTACTGGTCCTCTTCTCTATCTGGTCCTGCTGTCATTATCCATTCCTGTTATTAGTCACAAAAGAAAAGAAAATGCACCAGATTCCACATTGATCACAACAATGTCCAATACCAAGTACAAGATGATTTTTGGGATAATCCTCAAACCAAAATGTAAATATTAAGAACATAGAACATAGATTGAACACACCAAATGGCATATTCAAGTGAATACACTTTTTGCATGGGTGGGCCCCAGTGGGAATCGAACCCCTAGCCCTGGCAGTCTTTATGCCATGCGTTACCAGTCTAACAAGACAGGCCCAGATCGGTATTAGTCACGATTGGTCGTGCCTCCTTTTAAAAACATGATCTATTATTATTATTATTATTATTATTATAGTATTTCCTCCTGTTTCTTTCAGGTCTTCGGCCAGTGGAACCAAGGCTGCGTGGAACGCGTTAAGAAGATCCGCGACTACGCCTTCGTCCACTTCACCTCCCGGGATGACGCGGTTCTGGCCATGGACCACCTCAACGGCACTGAGGTGGAGGGCTCCTGCATCGAGGTGACCCTGGCCAAGCCTGTCGACAAGGAGCAGTACACGCGCTACCAGAAGGCCTCCAAAGGGGGCACTGTCACTGTGCCCACGGAGACGCCCCAGCAGAACTACATTTACCAGTGCGATCCGTACACGCTCACCTACTACGGATACCCTTACAGCACGTTGATCGGCCCCAACAGGGACTACTTCGTCAAAGGTAAGAAGACACTAAATGTGTTTTTGTTAATACAATTTGAGTATGGAAGAATCTGTGCTCAGTAGATTATTGTATTTTCTGTTATGATGATGGAAAAAGCAGTTAGAATTTTCAGTTACTTGAATAATTTGAATCTCAATCTAAATGAATAACTCGTAGAAAATGATAATGACTCAATTAACCTGTGATGGCTATAACTTCACTGTCTGAAAGTTTAACTTGACGAAGGTTTTGTGGCCTCAAATCACAAGAGTTGTTTCATAGCAAAAACAATGTGAAACAAGGTTAATGAGTTCAGCTGGACCATTTTAATTTGAATGCTAAACCCATTACTGTTGATGATTATATATGGTCTTTGGGTGGAAGCGAGACACAATCTATTCAACTCTCAACAATCATTGTGTTTTGGTTTTCTCTCCAAAGGAGCCCCAATGATACAGAACGATGGTAATCTCTCACATCCTTATTCCTACCTAATACCTGAATGACCAACATGCTTCCCAGTCTCTAACACCTCCTCTCTGCTCTGCTGTCACTTTACATCTACGATGATGATGATAATGATGATGATGATGATGATGATGATGATGATAATGATGTCCAACAGTATGTAGTAACATACGTAACATACAAAAACACTAGCATTTCAAAACACTGAAACACATTTAAAATAAAACTAAAAGAGGAAGAGAAGACTTCTGAAAAAGATTCCCATGGAATTTCCCAAATGCAGAGAAATCGTTTTTTCCGCTCCATACCTTTTATATTTCATAGATACTGGATGCTTTGAGAAATTAGCACAATACGGTAGCATAACATTAGCTTGTCCCATTTCAAGGTACAATTCCAAAACAAAAAGATAGAAAACAATATCTGAATAAACGAAACAAACCCCAGTAGATACCGATGCCCTCCTTCACTGCTCTGCTCAGTTACGATCGGGCCCTAAAGTATGTACCGCCACCCTAGGCCCACGGCATGATATTATATTATATACCCTTCATATAATATAATATTGTGTATCATATTTCAAGCAGGTACCGTGCGGGGTCGCGGCCGCGCAGCACCAGGTACCCGTACCCCCGGGCCGCGGGGGTCGTACCTAGGAGGCTACTCCGCCGGCCGCGGTATCTACAGCCGTTACCATGATGGCAAGGCCAAGCAGTCCGATACGCCCTATGAGCTGATGACTGGCCTGGAGCTGGCCTCATCCGTCAACCCCGTTGGCATCAAACCTGGCGCAAGTCAGTGAGATAGATGATAACCCCCCCCCCCCCCCCCCCCCCCACCCACCTACCCATCCCCTCCACTGTCCTACACTACTTAAAAACTAAAACACACAAACCTTTCACTAAAACAACAAAAGTCCTTCCTTCTCTGTTTCCTCTCTGTGTGGTGCTGCATTCTGGGAAATCGTGGCCGGGGACGTTGGTAGTGGTGGGATGGCAGGAAGCGGTGCTAACGCTGAACACTTTTCCCTGACTTCCTGTTGTCACCCTGACACAGGGCCAGTCGTAGCGCTTTGTTCCACTGCTCTTCCTGCTTAACACTAATTCACCTCCTGGCTATTGCTGGAAAGTGGTTGATCGCATGTTTGGTTTCCAGGATAATTCGTAGTAAAAATGCAAATTGCAATGTTGGAGTTATTCAGCTGTATTGTTGACTAAACCACTGTTCCTTCAGGACCGGAGTTGAATGTGCAAACATCCCAACAGATTCACTGTTTTTCCAGGAGTCCTGCTTGTCGCTCCTTTTTTTATATCGTATATCCCTGTTATGTCACTGTTCATTCTAAGGGAACTAATACAATAATACATTGCATGTTGTTAAATACTTTTTTTGTGATGAGAAGCAATGAAGTGGATACCTCCCATCCACCGTCAAAATATTTAAGCCATCGGTGGACCAGAGGAGACTTTAGTCTACATGGATTTTTCTTGATGGTCCCTCTGGAAAGATCTTGAACCCAAACCTCATTTCATTTTTTAAGAGTGTATCCAAATCATAGGATCACAACCCGCCTAAAATAAAATGTTTGCCTCTGAAACAATGAGTGGCGTTGTGCTGGACGTGTGTGCGTGTCTGTGAGTGAGTATTTGTGTGTGTGTGTGTGAGTGTGTGTGTGAGAGAGGGTGTCTGTGCGCACACACGTGCGAATGTGTGCATGTGAGTGTTTGTGTGTGCGTACGTACGTGGGCATGTGAGTGTGCGTGTGCTTGTGCGTGCGTGTGTATGTGTGTGCGTTCATGTTTTGCAATGTTGGGTTAATCCAGAGTTGAGCACCATTATAATCCCAATCACACCACCCCAGTCAATTTGTGCAACCTCTTAAATCTTCCTTCCAGGGCAACCTTCTCCCAGTGTGTGTCTGCTTCTTCTTCACTCTTTTTCCCTGACCCAAATTCTTTCTCCATATAAATCGATATATCTCTACTCCACCTCACGATCCACATCCACATCAAATCACAGCATTGCCATGTTCCTACCCCGATGGTGACCTCACCGCCTCCCCTCTCTTTTCTGTCCTCAGTGGCCCTTCCAGGTCTAGGGGGCCAGTACTCGGTGTTCAGCGCGGGCCCCGGGGCCAAGCTGATGGAGGAGGGGAAGATGCACGGCATGGACCACCTCCTCCAGCCGCTAGCCATGCAGCAGGCCGAGCACGGCTCCGCCGCCGCGGCTAACATGCTGCCTACCGTGTCCACCCCTCCCCCCTTCCAGGTCAGGACACACCCCCTTATACACCGCTCCCCCCTGACGCTTGACGCACGTTATGGAACACCTCCTTAGAATCGGGATATATATAAATACGATCAACTTTATTGATCCCTAAACAGGAAATGAGTCATTATGTACAAAGACGACACAGAGAGAAGAGGCATGACAGTTAACAAAGACAAACACACACACACACAGCCACACACACACACACACACACACACACACACACATCAGAGCCGATACAGAATGAGGGATGTGATGTACTCCTACTGTACTGACTATAGTAGTACAAGGCTCCCACTCTATTGCTCTCAATGCGCGAGCTACAGCAGGCTGCAGTTCACTTACCGGCCAAAGGGGTCAGTAATGAGAAAGAATTTCTGATTCTCACACATAGTCGCTAACAAGAGCTATTTGGCGACCATAGTGACACAGATTAAAGAATAATATCATGTCGTTGCTGGCAACATATGGTTCCGCTCATTGACATACTCACACACAAAGTTGGATGCTGCTACAATTCATGACACTCTCTCCGCCTAACTGACACCGAACCTCCTTCCTCCTTCCTCCCCCTCCTCCTCCTCCGCAGGGTCGTCCCATCACGCCTGTCTATGCCATGGCCCACAACGTGCAGCGCATCCCGACTGCCGGCCTGTACGGCGCTGGCTACATGCCCATTGCCAGCTACGCCGCCAACTCGGCCGCGCTCGCCGCACTGCAGAAGAACGCTGCAGTCGCCGCGGCAACGTACGGCGGCTACGCTGGCTACGCCATGCCGCAGGCCTTCCCTGCTACGGCCGCCTTCCAGATGCCTCTCCACGATATCTACCAGACCTACTGATGCTCACCGCCGCGCAGAGAACGCCACAACAGCGCCAGTTTTAGTTTAGCTTATTTTTAAGGGGGTTTTGTTTGGACTGTTTTGATTCACAACTGCGACCCGCGCAGAGTCTCAACTGTTTTTTGGTCTCGCACCAGCATTATGAAACTGTGTCTGGGCCTTGTTTGGGGCCTCCAAAACTCTTAGATTATATAGATATATGTTTGTATGTGTATATATATATATATATATATATATATATATATATATATATATATCGATGTATTCTTTTCTAATACCATTGCAAGTGAAACTGATGCCAAATGGATGTCATGATCTTTGATTGCCTCAGTGTCCACTGCTGGCCTCTCGGAGGAACCGAGGCAGCGGCAAGAGAAAGGCCTCGCCATAGCGTTAGCACCTCCCAACGAGTCCCTACTAGACCCACCCAGGAAGTGACACATGCTGTACCCTGTGGAACCCCACATTGCTCTATGTCACTTATTGCACCACTACACAAGACCTGCGAGACCAACAACCACCAACACTCCTCTATCCCCACCCTGGTGGCTGTTGTTGTTGTTATTGTTGTTGTTGGGGCTTTAAAGGTACTTTAAAGTATTTGTGAAGAGTTAGCATTTGAGAGTTTTCTCGTGTCGCTCCACATTGTATTCCAATGTATGTTTTTCGGTTTTTTTTGTAAGAAAGAGACTGCCTTTTTTAACATGGTAATCTCTTACGGTTATATAATATATATGAAAATATTTGGAGAAAAGAAAGCACAAAATTGCATAAAAGTATAAAATAGTATAAAATCTGCAACAACTAAGAAAAGAGAAAGTCAGCAGAGATGGGGAGTTTATGTAGTTGTTTTGTTTTTAAGTCGTTAGCTTTTTCTATTAACATAGTACATTCCAGAGACTTCTACGCTCTTTGTATTGTGGTCTGTCCACACTGTATGTGTGCAGCGTACTGAAGAATACATAATAGGTGCCTCTTTGGTGTTTTTGGTTAGTTTAGGTTGTTTTTTTGGTTATCTAAAACAAAGATTATATGTGTTGTGTTTATTTGCCTATATTTAGTTTGCATATTTCTATGCCGATTTAACCTGTTCAAATATATATATCTTGGGTTTGTTTGCAGAAACCTAGCTAACTGTTTTTTCTGATTGATAACATGAGGAACAAATACTAAATTTGAAGTGAGCTGGAAAGTTTTGCCACTGGTGAAATGGGTTGTGATGCTGGCACATCTGGCATTGTTTTTAATGCACAACACATTTATAGCAACATGACCTTTAGCTGTAGACAAGTCTAACTTGACATTTGCCAGGAGACGAAGACTGAACTTGCTTGATGTTTTTAAATATTTCATTTGTTTTATGTATTTCTTTTAATATTATTATTATTATCTTTGCGTCGTTTTAACTCCTAAAAAGTGAACAAATATGGAGAGAAATAAGAGACAATTCTTCTGACCTATTCTCTCACTGGCACTGGCAATCAATCTTCTCGGATTGAAAAAGTTTAAATTGATGGTTTCCGTGAGTATATTTTACCAAAAGAAGAATCTGTGTGTCTGAAAACAGTGCCTTTTATCATCCTACTCGGGCCTCTGTTTTTTTATATTTCAAGGTGTGCCTTAACAAAGTATGCCAGACCCACATCTGTGGTGAAAGTGAGAAAAGACCATCACAACATCACAGACCACCACCCTTTTCTAATGCCGTGAAAAAAGAGCAGTGTGACAGTAGAGAAACAATAGTAAACAGCTCTAGTTTAAAAAAGCTAACATGACTACTGTTTTCCGACAACCTTTGTTCTGGTTTTCTCTAATTTTGTAAGGCCAACCGTATCACTTTCCATTTCTCTCTCTCTCTGCCTCTCCGGTTCGGCTTGACAAAGGTGCACTTAACCATATTTAAAATGGCAGATGTTTGCCAATTTCAAATGAAGACATATTTAATATAGGCTACTTAGCATAATTTCATATGTTGAAGGGGTTTGTTTTGTCTAGCTCTGTGCCTGTGTGTTTGACAGAGCTTTGACTCAAAGATGAAGCAAATATGAAAATGACCCCTATGAATGTTGAGCTGGCACTTTTTAAATTGGACACTAGTCCACTAACTGGGAACGACTGGAACAATACCTCATTCAATGATATGCAAGTAGCCAATGTGCATGTACTACCAAAACGCTGGGCACATATACCTACAAACACACACTCACACAAACAAAGAGAAAGCTGCTGATTGACAATTACACACTCCAAACCAGCCATTTTTTATATATTAAATACACACATTTACACTGGTAAACCTTTACCCAAACATTTTAATAAGATATTTTTCCATTCCATACTATGGTTGAGATTGACTTAAACTAGCCAAGGGTTTGATGAAATGATTAGCATTGGCTGGTTGCAAACGAGCCATTTTTGGACGTTGCATGCTATACTGTACTGCTTCTCTGCTCCTTGTAACTGGATTTTGCCTTAAAAAACAACTGCTAAATACTGCTTTTATGAATTTCTTTTGCGGTGACAAGTCAGGATATATTTAATATATACATTACTTGTTCTATGTGTGAAGTGAGAAAATAACGTATATAATATATTATCAAATGTTTTTGTCTTTTCAGAATATCTTTTCTTTATATACACCTTATTTAGGGGTTTAAAAACAGTTAAAAGAAACTTTGCCAAAGTGTCCAATAGGTTTTAAAATATTGAAGCTGTGTTGTTGTTTTTTTTCCAAATGTGTTTCATGCTATTAACATGTACCATTTTGAATTGGATTGGTTGTGATTGGGAACACAGTGGTGTTACAATCTTTGTGTTTTTTTTATTTTCCATTGACTGGATGGTACTAATTTGTAGGACATGGACAGGCTTACTCCAAGGTGACAAAAATCTGAGCAAACTTCCTCCTCAGATCATGTGATCTGGTTCACATCTGCGTTCCCACCTGCAGGCCTACCGTACCTGTGACCAGTGAACCACTACTGTCTTCAGCTATGCTAGAAACGTCTGTCCGAAAATAGGTGTTAACACGCTAATTGTTCTTGTGTCGTTTGTATTTTCCTTTCATTTTCTTCTTAGGTAAAAATGTGCTCTTTTCTTCAGCTTTGTATGTCAATGCAGACTATTTTCTAACAGGTTTGTTTGGAAAAAAAAAGTATTTCAGCATTATGTTTATAGCTAAGAAAGTAGGTAAATAAAGCATTTTCAAAAAGATGTGGTGTGGTTGTTTCCATTATGTATGTTTGCTATACAGTGTACAATGTACAGTTCATTGTCTCCAACCTCATATGTCTACTACACAACACACAATGTGGCCAGATCATGAACAAATATTACAGTATGATTAAGTCCACCATGAAAGTCTAGAATGGACCTTTTGTTCAGGATTATTAGGCTTTAAAAACTGTCCTTGACCTCAATGTTCAGTGCGGCAATGTGTTATTTGAAAAGAAAAGAGCCCCATGGTTTGTAATAATTTCCTAATCTTTTGGTGTAGCTCACCGTTGCTCCAGAAACACTGGCATCAAGCGTGACACAAGCTTATACTTTCGAGCATGAACTCGTATCTGTAACTCGTATGTAGGCCTACTTGAGGAGGCCCACACATGATATGGACAAATATTTAACAGTTAAAAGGAACATTTAAACTATGCATGTTATTATGTTATATAATTAACATTACATAATTAATTAACATTAAACAACATTATCACGGTCGTCCATTAAGGCCTATATTTCATCTTGTACATTATTCTATATTCCCTGAAATTGCCACAAAAGTAGGCCTACGTCTACGTCTAACTGTTACATAAATGTCTGACATAACTTGACATTTATATTTCCAAATAAAATTCAGGTCCTGTGGAACTATTAATTAAATTGAAGGTTTTGATAGTTTCATTAGATAGGCCCAGCATTTTTATTTGACACAGGATTTCCATCAACATGTATTCATAATAACTAGTTCTGCTTTCTTCAGTTTATGCACGTATTTTAAATGTTTTTATGTTTCTGCGATTTTTTTAACGGGTCATCATTCAACCTTATAGGACACCGCCATCTGGCGGCATGTCGTTTCCGTGCAACAATGAGGCCATGTTTCCGTGGCGGCCATGTTGGCTCCAGGGTGCTAATTGCCTCCATAGTGTGTTAACAATAGTTAATCTTAAGGACATTTCACATAATATGAATCTGTGATTGCGTTGCTAAAATATTCTAATGAATTACAGTTTCAACTATAGTTTTAATACAATAATGCTCGGATTAATAACATTACGGATTATTAGCATTATTAACAATAATAATGTAATAATGATTTCATAATATTACATGAAAACGAAGGCTTTGTATTTCCAGTCATATTTTAGTTATATTAAAATGTCTATATAATCAAAGAAAAATTACACAGTATACTACTGCGGTACTGCCGGAGGTATCGTATTTAAAATAGCCTACAATTCCCACAATACCCAAGAACAGCCATTTGCGAGCTTTGTCATGGCTTCGCTACTGCTATTTTCCAGATCTATAAGTAATCAGTTCCGTCCGCCATGTTTTAATGAACGGCGTGAGACGATCCCTATGCTGTTTCGTCGGCTAAAATGTGTTCCTTGTCGTGAATGTAACCTTGGTTTTATTTTTGGCTTAAAGGAGACGCAACAAAGCGTACAAAATGGATGTGCTCTAGGCCCGTGCGAATAAGTAGGTTTACTATAGCTTTAAGAAGGCGAAAATAGCGTCTGCTTCTTTAAAATGATATCGGTTTATTATTGAATAGATAATTAAGAAAAGTTTTAATTTATAAATCAATAAAATAGTGTGTATAAAATCTGCGACGACTCCAACGCATTCTGTGAAATATGTCACTCTGTCGGATAAAGGCCTCTCACAATCATAGCGTTTTTATATCAGAGCTCTTCCACTTCTCTTCAAATTACAATTAAACCTTGCGTTTGTGGGGGATCCCAGGTAAGACGAAAGAGATAGCTGCAAATGGAATCGAAGAGTGGTCGAACTGAGGATGAAAATACATGGGAACAGTCTGAGGAACAGAGGGCCGCAGATCAGACCCCGACTACTAGTACGAGCGTAAGCCCGCGGAGGGGCTTAAGAGCCCGCAAGGTTGGCCGTCCAAAGTCGGGCGGACCCGCTTCTCCGGGCACCAATGGAGCGGCGCCGAGTCCCCGGAGCTCTGGCAGGGTTTTGCGAGACCGGTCGACCCGGTCAGTGCCAGCTTGGTTAAAGGATACCAAAAGTGATGAGGAAGACGAACCTACTCCTTTACCAAGTGCAACCAAACGGAGAAAAGTTTCGTATTCTAGACGAAAGAAACCTACAGAATCTGCATGTTGCTCTGAACCCGCTGGAGAGGACGGTGGTGACAGTACTTCAACCAAAGAGTAAGTATTAAGGTCTCCCAATGTTGTTGCTGCTGTTGTTACTAAATAATAGACCTCGCAACTTGACTTCCTCTTAAAGCTGTGATTGTTGAGTCAACACCTGTCAAATACAAAGTGTACTTTGTCAGTGCTTTGTGTTAGGATATTCTTACCCAATTCCCTGCTGTGGTAAGATGACATACCACTGAAAGGCACGACTCACCAAGCTCTTTAACTTATAGAAATGCCCAACAATATATCTCTTATCACTTTTTTGTTTTCCTGCAGCTTGGAGGATCTGGAGAACCCTGCCACAAATGTTCAAGGTGAGGAGGCTAAAGTGTCATAAAACGACCAAAGATATTATACGTCTTGGGGATGATGGCAGTTCTCTTTGTATGATGTATTTGTAACTCCCCTTCTTCAGATGTTTGTGGCACTTGATTTACATTAATATCGGTATGTACTGTTTCCTAAATGGTGAAAGTCAAGCTGATTCAACCCAATGAATGGTTATATAAACAGTCCAGAAACAATAATGTGGATGGAGCCTGTTATAGTAAATTTTTCATTGGTTGCCAGTATAGTTCAATACACACATTTAGTCTGTGGGTGTCTGTGTCTGCGTGTGTGTCTACATGAATATAGACATGCCTGTATATTTATATGCATATGTCTACTCTGGTCTCTGTTTAATGGTCTTCTATCCCCCCCCCCCCCCCCCTAGTCTCTCCAGCCAGGGGCACAGCAGCCCAGTCCCGGGGTAAGACCCCCTCTGCCAGGGCAGCCAAGGGCTCTGCCAGGCCGGTCTGTAAGAGTGAGCCGGGAACAGAGACCCCAGCAGGTAAGAATGTCGCTGGGCCTCCTGCCTCCGAGCAGTCCAACTGATTCACAAAAGAATACTTATGATAAAGATTTGACGTGATGTTAAAGATTATGATTGTGAGGATGAGGTCATGGTGATAGTCCGTAGTAAGTTTAGACAAATATAGTTTACTTTTGTTTAAAATACTCTATATTTCACATCTACTAGGGTTAAGTTCATCCTTAAATTGTCTCTCTCTCGCTCTCTCTCTCGCTGTAGTGATGGAGAGACAGGTGAAAGGGAAGGAGAAGGGCACCACAGCCATGTAAGTATATGGTTTAATATGACAGCTTTTATATACTTTGTGTTCCTGTATAAGTCAAGAACACAGCAGATATAGGAGGTCTCCCGTATCTGTTCCCCCTCAGAGCTCAAATATGACGGATAACCCAATTGATTGTACTGACAATGGCAATTTAGACCAACAAGTTTGTGTCTTCTAGAGTAGGGAGCTTTGGTACTACCATCGGTGAGTGAGGCAGTTGGTGAGTGAGTGAATGTGACGGCTGTGTATTGAAGGACCTGTACCTCTCCCCCAGTCAGAAGCAGGAGGAGGCTGAGGAGGATGATGTCAATGAGGAAGATCTGCCAGGAGAGAAAGACCTTCTGTTTGAGGACCACCCCAGCGACAGCAACTACCAACCCCAAGCTCACAGGTAGGCCACTAGACCCAAAACCCATCTGGCTGCACCTCAAGGCCCTGATGGACTTTAAGCCAGATCATAATAGGCTTGTTCGCGCAGACAGAAAGGCCGGTTCGCAACCAAAAATCAAAGCACCGCATTGGGCTCGCAGGCTGCCCAGCCGATCTAGTCAAACTTTTCCCACACGCCCCCAAATACACTGCTGTCCGCAATAGTTCAACAATACCGCGTGAAGGATCGCGTCTCGCCTCACCGCGACATAGGTCTTTTATCCAACAGCCGATAGATCTTAGTGACTAAATTGTACCCTGTTGAAATCACTGGGTTCTAGAGTTGAACTTCTGGTGGTTTTGTCTTTGGTTTCAGTGAAGAGGTAGAGGAGGAGGTGGGGGGTCTCAGCAGTGATGAAGATCTTCCCTTCAGAGATGACTTGAATGACCAGAGCTACAACCCCAAGCCTGAGAGGTAGTGTGTGTGATAATTAAAAAAGAAATTGATCCATTCATCTGATAATTAGTAATAGTCCAGTACAGGCAGCAACCTTATAGGTGATTTGTACATTTGCAATATGGCAACAAACAGTTTAAAATATGTATAAATTAAATATTGACATGAATGTAGTCACTATTCCGAAACCTCTAGCTTGCAGTAACTGTCAACTGTTCTTAAGTCATATTTTGGGACTGAGGTATTTTCATCGTTTTCATTAACATATTTGATTTGACCCCATCTGTCTCTCAAGAGAGGCTCTGAAGCCAAAGCGCCGGGCCCCTCCCAAGCCGAAGGAGAGGAAGGACATATCCACCAACACCTCCAAGGCAGGAGAAGCTGCGGATGTCAAGGTGGAGGGCTCAGAGTACATGGAGCCCCTGGAGGAGGACGTGAAGACGGAGGAGGAGTCAAGGGAGGACCCAGAGGGACCCAGGAAGTACGTTCACAACCGCCTGTGAACCCGGGGCCCCGCCATCAGACCTTAATCTGCCAGGGGCCGATAAGGCTAGGGCTAATGTAGTAACTGCAGTGTTCCACATGGGGAACCCCTTCATACTTGTAGGCATCCTTAAGGCTGGGGCCACACTACACCATTTGTTTAAAATCCGATAAGATTGAGCAGCGCACATTTAACGACTGAAGTCTGCTGATTTTCCAGTCTCGTCTGCGAACACACATAACAACTGTTGTTGTTTTGGCAACATAAATCTAAAGACGAAGGAGAGACGGACACCGTTTAGACTCTACTGTGCATCTGCCACAATCACATTGTCCCCGAATCTGCCCTTGAAAATCGCAGTGTGGCCCCTGCTTGAGCAACATGCTCGCTCGTCATTGAAAGTCTCCGCTTAAGGATTAAATGGTAAAGAGTTGTCGAGTTGCATTTTGGGTGTCTAGCCCCAGATCTAGGGTTGAGGTGCCGTGCTCATGAATGCGTACCGATAGACTGGGATCCATTTCAGGGTGTTTTGGCGTTGGACTCTCCCTGCCTGGCTATCTCTTACAGTGTAGGGTTCTAAACCCAGGGAACCATTACTTTGTTGGCAGATGCTGGTGGATTTAATCATTAATATTACAATGAGGAGCCTGCAACGTCATGATGAGACCACAACGAAAGTACACCCTGGCTTAACTGAATTCTCTGTTTCTAACACTGTCCAAAATATCCCTTTATTCGACATTACACTATTATTTTCTGATATATTCTTTTATTTTTGGGTTACTGGTGAATATGTTTGAGGAGCTGTGTTTGGGATAGTCTGGTCGTGCTTACATAATATGCCATTTACAAGAACATGTATATATTGTTTGCTGGGGTGGATAAACCTGTGAGCATTAAGTGGATAAACGTATGGTTCTCCAACAGGAGAGGGAGACGAAGGAAAGATGACAAAACCCCAAGGCTTCCAAAGAGAAGGTAAAGGGAAAATCCATTACAGGCACGTGTGTGTAAAACTTTAGTTTACATATTTGTAATGTTTAAATGACCGTTTCCTAACCAAAACCCCAATATGGCGTTATGTATTCCATTCACATATCAGTGTTTTTTATCGTTGCTATGTGAATGGAGTTATATTCTGATATCATCATGCAGAGAAACCATGTGAGTTCTTTCCCGTTACAGGAAGAAGCCCCCGGTCCAGTACGTGCGCTGCGAGATCGAGGGCTGTGGCACGGTGTTGGCCCATCCACGCTACCTGCAGGTCCGTCACGTGCACTCTCCTGTCACGTGCACTCTCCTGCCGATACACCTCCATAGAGACACACCTTTGTATTCACACAGATACACACATTCATATTCCCATTGATATATATACAGTATATATATATAACAAAATAAGTGTGCATTGGGCACATATGGGCACATACCCACAGATAAACAGTTACATCTATTTAACACATATAATATTAGGCAGTTTAGTTCATCATGTCAACACCGTTTGGAGTTACTGCCATTGGCAAATTCACGTGTAGCCATTCTGATATAGGTTGTAGAAAAACAACTGAAATGTGATAGATCCGTTCTGTCACATGTGCTGCTGTAGGAGCAGGTGGGGGATTAAGGAATCTTGCTCAAGGATGCCTACAGGTAGACTGTGGACATTGGGGTTCGAACCAAGCACATTTGGGCTGGGGATCAAATCAAAGGCTATCCTTCTCTCTCTATGTACATTTCCCGACAAATCTTGTTTATGACCTTCATCTGTATGTTGGATGAAGGAAACCACAATCAATGCAGTATGTGATGGTGTTTTTTTAAAGTGCATTTATTTTTAATAATGAATTAACCGTAAATACCAAATGCATTGGCTTGGATAAAAATGATAGGATAAAAGCTACATATTGGCATGTTACATTGCTGCAATGCGTTTGGGCCTTTAGCATCCTACTAACGTTATTGACACCTGTGTGTTTGCCGACCACAGCACCACATAAAGTACCAGCACCTGCTGAAGAAGAAGTACGTGTGTCCTCATCCGTCCTGTGGTCGTCTCTTCAGACTGCAGAAACAGCTGCTGCGCCACGCCAAACACCACACCGGTAACCAGCTTCGTCTTACCTTACCTTAACCTCTTCATCACTAGGCCTATTTCTGAGATTTTTCTGAAAAGAACATACCCAAAGTAAATGGAGTATACCTCGACATCTGCAAGGGCTATAATATGTAATCATGGTACCAAAACAAAGAAAACACCTGTGAGATTGTTATGCAACTGAAATCAATGTGGATACTACTTGGCTAGAGTGAATAAAGCTAGAACAAAGCATAAGTGGAAGATTTTATTTCCGCCTGAAATAAATGTCTTGTTTTAGAGTGAACACCACCTAGTGCATTATCAGTTGGTAGCCCTATAATACTATATGGCCATAGCTCAGCATCTTATGAGTACCTTGTTTGTTTGGACTTTTGGAATCAGTGGATTCTCAGCTTTCATATGATATATAGTTTGTGTAGATCAAATAGCGGAAAACATTGTTTGAAATACATAACTCCTGTTGTTGCATGCTTCTTATTTTGTTTGGGGTTGGAATTGTCTTTCATTTAGCTAACAATAGTTTTGATAGGCTAAAGGCTGAGAATCTACTCTTTCTAGTGGTGTGTCACATGACTGCTTTCTCACATCTTTGCAATTTTGGGGGGGAGGGGCATTGCCCGGTACCGGGTCATTTCAAGATGAAGATGTTAAAGTGATGGACATCAGTCCCTCAGCCTCATCTTACCTTACCTTAAAGTGATGGACATCAGTCCCTTAGCCTCATCTTACCTCACCTTAAAGTGATGGACATCAGTCCCTTAGCCTCGTCTTACCTCACCTTAAAGTGATAGACATCAGTCCCTCAGCCTCATCTTGCCTCCCCTTAAAGTGATGGACATCAGTCCCTCAGCCTCATCTTACCTCCCCTTAGAGTGATGGACGTCAGTCCCTCAGCCTCATCTTACCTCCCCTTAAAGTGATGGACATCGGTCCCTCAGCCTCATCTTACCTCACCTCAAATCAGTTCCTCAGCCTCATCTTACCCTACCTCAAAGTGATGGACATCAGTCCCTCAGCCTCATCTTTGAGTGATGGCCATCAGGCCCTCGTTTACTTATGTTATTAAGACTTATCAAGGAAAGCATCAGATCATGATGTTCCATGAAATCCATTGCAATCTAACCTAAATTTAGTCTTGTCGGTTTCCGTCCATTCCTTCAAGCAGATTGAATGGGTGCAGTCTCAGCAATAACAGCAGGAAGTACAGGGCCGTAATGAAAATGTAAAGGGTTACACATTTAAATATGTCAAAACTACAAAATAAATCTACATTAAGAGTAGCAGCAAGGTAAATGCAATAAAAAGTATGTAAACAAATAATGCTTACATAATAAACTGTTGCAGTTGAGATTAATTGTGGCCATCACATCATTATACAGTATATGCTACTAAACCATACATGAGTGTGGTGATGTCTAAATTAGATAAATCCTGTGGTGTGACGAGCTGTGTTTCTTGGTGTGTTTCTCCCAGACCAGAGGGACTACATCTGTGAGTTCTGCGCCCGTGCGTTCAAGAGCTCCCACAACCTGGCGGTCCACAGGATGATCCACACTGGGGAGAAGCCCCTGCAGTAAGTCCTGTTCTTCTACAGTTGTAGAAACAACAAGGGTCAACAGGGGCCCCTATCGTACAACCCTGCCTGATGTTGAGCAGTCAAAGACCTTAATCACATAGCGAAGCCATGTTGGCTCGTTGGGTGTGGAAATCTTCTGGGACGAGTATATCAGGGCCTGAACAGTCTTGTCTTGCAGAAGCAGACATGCAGAGAGTTCCAAACTGATTTTTGTTTTTTTACTTTGTTCACCACTTTGTGTGACACCATGAGTGCCGCAAGTGCAGAGAAAACGAGAAAAGACGATATGTTGTGTGCCGCACAACCTGTTAACAAGAATGATCATGGGACAAATGACATATTAACAGAATAAAGACTAAAGTGCAAACGTGTCAAATTTATATAAATTAATCTGCAAAACAAACAATACGTATAAGAACGTTATAGACATTAACAGTCAGATTTTGCTCTGAAGCATAGCAGTGCAGGTATCTCTCACTCACTCACTCACTCACTCAACTCTCACACACTTGCCTCTCTTTCTCTCTCACCTGAGTGTGTGTCCTCCACCAGATGTGAGATCTGCGGCTTCACATGCCGCCAGAAGGCATCCCTCAACTGGCACATGAAGAAGCACGACGCGGACGCCACCTACCAGTTCTCCTGCTCCATCTGCGGCAAGAAGTTTGAGAAGAAGGACTGCGTGGTTGCCCACAAGGCCAAGAGCCACCCCGAGGTGCTGATCGCCGAGGCCCTGGCCGCCAACGCCGGCGCACTCATCACCACCCCTGCCTCCCTGCTGGAGCTGCAGGGGAGGCAGGTCCGGCCGGCCCAGCCTGAGGTCGCCGGCCTGGACGTCGCCCCGGCGACGGGCCAGCACCATGTGGGCCACCAGGTGGTGCTGCTGGGTCAGGACCACCAGAGCCTCCACACCATGCAGGTGCCGGTGACCATCGCCCTGTCCCCGGCCGACCCCCCGTCGCCTGACGGCCGGCAGCAGCAGCACCTGCAGCTCCAGATGCCCCTCCACTTTGTCCAGACCAGTGGCCCCCACGGCCAGCAGCAGCACCCGCAGATCCAGCAGCTCACCCTCACCCATTCCGGATCTGTGGTCTCCCAGCCCCAGATACAGCAGCTCACCCTCCACTCCGGCTCCGTCGTGGCCCAGCACCAGGGCCAGCTGCTGCAGCCCCAGCAGCAACAGCAGCTGGGCCAGACGGAGGTGCTCCACATGACCTTCCAGCCGGTGGGCCAGGCCCAGAGCCACCTCCAGCAGATCCCCCTCCAGCTGCAGGCCCTGCAGACGGCCCCCGCGGCCCAGGGGGACCCACAGCACCAGGGCATCGTGGCTAACGGGGACAGCTACGTCCTGGACACCTCCGTCCTCACCTCCCCCACCTCGTCGGCCCTCAACCAGCAGGGCCAGGCAGTGGTCTGGGAGCAGACCGCCGAGGGTCTGGCTGATGGGGGGGTGCAGGCGCTGCTTTAGCGCCATGATGACAGTACACACATGGGGACAGTGCACGCTAAACATGAAATGAAAGATGAGGAACTGGGATGAAATAGATGGATATGTTATTGTCAGTGACCCTGTATGCTTTAATGCAATGTTTTGAGACGTGTAAAATCGCAAATGTATGATTTATCCCCACCCCACGTTCTGATAACGTTAGATTAAACGTATTAGGGAGCGATGTCTGCGTGTTTAAGTCCCTGTGTACGTCGAAGTTGTTTGTACATAAAGTGAAGTAATGTTGGGCCAAACTTAACTGGTCTTTTATATTAGTGTGTGCATTTGTTTATTACCGTTTAAAACTAGTTGAAGGACATTGTTTTGCTATTGCAGAACAGAAACTTATATGCAAAGCTATGTGTAATACTACATATTAATATGTATACAAATGTATTTAACAACATTAGAGTTTCTGTACAATGTATTAGTGTTATGTTTCACAGAACTAGAACAGAAAATACTCACCAATGGTTTCAGAAAATTTGGAGCTTTTATGTTGGATCAAGCGGTTTTATTTTTAAAGGAACAATTATGCAAATAACATTGACGTTAAAACTTTTGGGTGGCAAATAATTACCTTCTAACAAACCAGGTAGAAGTAGAAAAAGTAAGCAACATAGTCCCTGAATTCTGGACGGTCTAATTTGTTCACAACCCCAAGTTATGTCCCCAATAAACTTTCTCATACGCAATATAGAGCAGTACATAAACTGTTTATAAAAGATCAATAAATGTCAATCTTGTGAGACGCCGCCTTTTCTTTGTTAACTATAGGCTACCCTTATCTTTGAAATCGAGAAGCGTTTTCCTACGTTTAATTTGAGAAAAAACTACACCTGAATAATTATATAAAGTCCCAAGTATACAAATCCTATACATTAACAGCCTATACATGAAACACATTTATACATCTTAGAGGGCACCTATTTTACCACCAGGTGTGATGTTCATTAGCCCTTATAATGGCAATATCTACCCAACAGTGGCATTATCTGTGGGTGTGTCCTCTATGTTTGATAGATCTGCCTACCAGTTGGTCCTGTCCATTGACTGGTAGGTTGACCTATCATAAACCTACCCACCACTTGCGATTTCACGATTCTGGCCTGGCTTATAAGGGCTAATCAACATCACTGGTCATCATCTGCTAACATACGTGCCCTTTAAACACTACATAAAGAGACATCAACTGACTGGTAGGACTGGCTCAGGACGTCTTGGAGCGTTCTCTCTCCTTCTGCTGCGTGTAATGCTTCAGGGCCCGCTTGGGAGGAATCAGGGTGTTGCTCAGTCCTACCCTCCTCTTCTTCCCTGGCTGTCCCTCGTCCTCCCCTTTGGAGCCAGCTGGGTGGGACTCCCCCAGACTCGAGTCGGCCGTCTCCTGGCCGGAGTCGCCGTGGATGGCGAGCGGGTTTTGGAGGTCACTGTCGTGCGCGTACTTGCATTTGATGCCAAACCTGCAGCGCCCGTCCTTCCGGTACGCTACACACACCCTCTTGCCCCCGATGAGCGCGGGCTTGGCCTGCATCGTGAGCGGAACATGTTTCTGCAACACGTTCAGTTTCTGGTCCGCTTGCGCCTTGAAGGGGTTGGCAAACACACCGCTGCCTGCGCAAGTGCCTAGCGGAGGGGGTGGGAGTTTGTTTGGAGGAGGGAGAGAGCGTATGGGTGGTGGTGGAGGTTGTTGTAGCCGGTGAGGAGTAGATGGAGATGATGCAGTCACCGTTAGAGAACGCCGCCGGGGAGAGGGTTGTGTTTCATCCTCTCCTTCTGGTTCGGAGTCACCGTCAGACTCACTGGACGCCGAGCCAGATTCCAACAGGAAGTTTCGCGTCTTGGTGACGACTGTTTTTGCCTTTACGGACACTCCTGTGGAACTTGATAAGGAACAGACGGACATAGACATTCAGAGGGAGGATTAGGTTAGATTGACAGGGTTGAGGGGTAGGGGCATAGAATGTCAAACACTCACATTTAACGCCAAAACCAAAACTAGGTCGGCTAGGGAAACTCAACAACATGAAGCAAGTTGTATGTATTGTGGTTTGTTACCTATTTGTTCCGTTGTTAACGTCTCCATCCTCTTCGCTCTCCGACTCAGAGGACACTCCGTAGCCGACCAGAGAGTTCATCACCTCCACACGACACACACGATGTTACGTTATGTTACGTTATGTCACGTTAGAAGCTATGCTAAAAGGTAGCTAGGATGCTAAACTACTACTGCCCTTGACACGGTTGGTCGGATCATCATCGTTGGAAAAATTCAGTTAAACGCTTGGATTTATAATTATTCTAAGCCAAAACAATATAAGTATTTTGTTACTCATCCAGACATAAACATCTATGTATTTATGTTTATGCCGCCGTTCCCTCTAGTGCTATTTTAAGGCGCACTGCGCATGTCCGTCTGCAGTCCTGCTACGTAGCGGACAGGGGTGGAACAGATCCGTAATTGCGACAGAATGCCAATGGCATTATAAATTGGTCTGCATTTTATTTGACATAATGAGCTGAGACACCGTATATCTTTAATCTTTAAAGTCTGGTTGGTAAAACATTTGTATAGTAACGCCATTGTTATGTTACGTAAGTATTTTTATGTAGGCCTATAAAGCATATTATTTTGCCAGTAATAACGATAGAAAAATTAATAATTGACTCAGATTAAAAAATCCTCAGGAACAGGATGCAGGAGCAACTCATGAACCAGGAGCAACCCCCCCCCCCCCCCCCCCCCCCCCCCCCCCCACACACACACACACACACTTATCCTTAAATTGCCCTCTACTGGCGTCAGTTACCGTAGTAACGGACGTGAAACGGAATGAGTTTCTCTGGCGAAATTACAGCTACGATCGGAAGGGGAGGCTCCTACAAAGTCCCTGAACTATGGCCAAGAATCTGCTCCCGTGATGAGGTAGTCGGCTTTAAACTGCTGTAGCAGCCGCCAGCCTGTTGCTGTTGTCGTGTGTCGCACGAGCGTTCTGGGAAAGAAGTTCAATGGCAGGTCGCCGGACGAGAGTCAGCGAGGGGCAGGAGACGAGCCGCACGGCCGCAAGGGGTGCTGACATCGCCGAGCTGCTGCACCATGAATGTGGGCTCCTACTGGAACTTTTTGTGAGTATATTTTCCACCACCGCACTACAAGCTGTGACAGATATCTCCGTGTGCCATGAGAGTGTGCGAGTGTTGAGATAAACTTAGACGAAATGGGCCAAGGAAGTTGAATGGGAAAATGAATAAGCTGTGTCTGACAAATGTGTGTTTCACAACGTTGTGTGTGTTTGTGTGTGTGTTATAAACATGGTTGTGCGTGTGTGTCTGTGTGAGAAGAGGGATAGAGCACAAGACAAGAAGTATAAAGTTATTGCACTGGTACTGTAGGGGGTTGGTGTGTGTGTGTGTGCATGAAGCAGAGGGATGGAAAGAGGTGGGCGTTCATACTGGCACAAGCTTGTTAAGGCATATAGGACTCTGTCTCTCTCGCTCTTAATCTCTCCCCCCCCCCCCCCCCCCCCCCTTCATAAACCTGTGAGATTCTGCCAGTAAGTGTGTGTGTGTGTGTGTGTGTGTGTGTGTGTGTGTGTGTGTGTGTGTGTGTGTGTGTGTGTGTGTGTGTGTGTGTGCTTGAATATGTGCACATGTGTGTGCTGGAATGTGTGTGTGGGTTTGTGCTACAATGTGTGTATGTGTGTGTGCTGTAATGTGTGTGTGTACCCCTGTTTATTAGAACGAGCTGGTTGTCAGCCAGCTCCCTGTTTCATTCTCTTTTTCATCATCCTCTTCCTCGATGACACCAGGGAGTGGCCCACAATGGCATTTAATCTGTTACCACGGTATCCGAGCGTCCATTTCGCCTGTCCACTTCCTGTCCGCACCCGTCTATGGTCGTTGGAGATTATGTCATATGTAGGATTTATACTGTACTCTCTGCACACGAGAGCTTTGTGCAGGCAAGCCACCGATATTTTCATTGACATTGTAGTCGTGTGCTACATCTACCAAACTAATGCGTCTGGGAACACTGGTTTAGGTATTCTGTTGCTTTATTGATAGAAGACCCTGCATGCCTAGAGGCCAAGTTTAGACTCAAGTCTTTAATTGTCAGATGCACAGGACAAAGTCAGACTGGGGACTCCTTAAGACGAGTCTCCTCCATCTACCTATTTAGGGCGAGTCGAGTGGTGACCTTTCCTGTGATTACCACAGATAATCCTCCCACAAAAGAAACCTTTCCCTTTTGTTTTTCCAACTGTAAACAGCTGCTTCCTCCTTACTCCTGTGGAGGCACGCTGATCAAATTAGGCACCGCTCTTTCTGTCTCACACTGGTACCAACTTGCACACAGGTCTAAACATCCAGCCTAGAATGTCACACGTGCCCTGAGGAATTCTAACCGCTCACTCCCTGACTCGCACCACACACTAACACTAATTCGTCTTGGTAAAGACTTGATGATGAAAGAACAGCTGAACAAGCCAGACGCTGTCTGAAGGTGACGGTGATGGTGATGGTGGTCAGTTGTTGGGAATACAGTACAGTGATGGTGTGTGTGGGAAGGGTTTTGGCTTGGTTCTGGTCGTGTCTGGGAAGTTATGTCAGTGGGCCGGATCACCATAACATTCTTGCCGGTCAATGATTGACAACAGCAGACTTTTAGACCTCACCACCACCACCAGCACTACCAGCACTACCACCATCACTACCACCACCACCGCCACTACACCACCACCATCACTAACACCACCACAACCATCACCAACACCACCACTACCACCACCATCACTACCACCACCACCATCACCACCACAATCACTACCACCAAATCCACCACAAAAAATACTTAAGTTAAATTAAATTTATCGGGGCAATAAATAAAACAATACATGAGACAACAATGAAAGGTTGTTCAACGTTGATTTTAAAGCATGTTCAAAGGTACTAGGTTACATTTACATTTTTATATCTGATATAGTATGCCTCCATACCCTCTATATACCCCCATCTTCCCTCTCTCTTACTAGGGCACCCCCTAGTGGTGACACGCAGCCCTGCTAGTCCCTTGGGGCCTACACGAACACTGCTACGCCCACCTCATTCCGTTAACTGAATACCAACAAAAACCAAAACAAGTTGAGTAATCTTTGGCTTCACAACAAAAATACAGGTTAATAATCAAATTAATGTATGGCTCAATGTCAAACCTCACAAGATGTGATTGGCCATGTCCTTAAACATCCCTGAAACAAGCACACCCTGGAATGCAGCCATCATACAGAACCGTGGTTTTAAATTTGCATTACGTAGACGAGCAACAAAAAAAGGTTGTAGTGCTACACATTCTGGTTTAAAAACAATAACTACTGGATAGAGTGCATAATGGCCATAGGGATACAAGGTTAGTCTATTGTATTTTTTTGTTTACTTTTTTGTTGTTGTTTTAGATGGCCAGATAGCCTGCGGATAACAATATGCTACTGTTTATTTCCTGCTCGTGTTTCGCATGTGTGACATGTTTTCCTTCCCCTGTGTAATCTCTCCCCTCCAGAGGAAAAAGGAGAGCCTAGGAACCGATCTGGTCCTGGACAGAGACCTGTTGCTGGTCTCTGTCCCACCCGCCTCCTCCCAGCTGGAGGTCCGGGACCAGCTGTGGCGCGTCCACTCCGCCCTGGGTCAGTGTCACTGCCTGCTGGAGCGGGCCATCGCCAGGGAAGAGCAGGCTGTGGGGCTGACAGCGGTGGGGAAGACTGACTACCAGAAGCAGAGGAAGACGGTGAAAGACAGGCTGGCGCTGCTGCTCACCAACACGCGGGAGGTCCTACAGGCCTTCGGTGGAACTGCAGGCCTGACACCCACCACCAACTGTCTAGAGGTAGGTGGGCAGTTTATTCGATTTTTATGTGAGTTTATATACATTTTATTTGAGTTTACATTTGTTTATATGAGTTTATATGTTTTGTATGAATACAAATGAAAATACATGGACAGGTGGCTGCATTCAAAGTTAATGGCTCTACAAACACAATGTGACCGTTTAATATATGCCAGCATCTCCCTTTAAGTATAATAAGATAATATATGTGCCATTTACAGGACGTTATTATCCAAATCATCTTACAATACTGTGAGTTCATATATTTCTTACCATTACCCAGTGTAAATGCGGTGCTGCACCAGTTGAGCGACACAGGGCCGTATAATATGGGACATTTTCTGATTCCCTAATTCACATAAAATACGCACTCCTCTTACCAACTAATGACCCAGACACAGACGTGGGGAAAAAATCACACACATTCGTGTGTGATTCAAGTGATACTTCCATTGAGAACGATAGCAGGTCAAGGAGAATGCCAGTTCCCAGAATTCTCCAGAAGTTTTTAGTTTTTCCAAAATGTCTATTTTCGGACAGGCCCAAAAGCTTGTTCACCCACCATGCCACCGTTTCTCTAGCATTTGTTGTAGCATCGCTTTTAAAGATGCAGGCGGTCAGCGGGGCCCTAAAGAACCCAGCAGTAGCTTTTTGTAACCAAGAGATATTTGTGTTTGAGTTGATGGGGGCTGTTAACTCAACTCTGCTTTGGACATGAATGTTCTAAATCATTGTGTTGGTTCCCCTCTCCGTGGGCAGCCGGACGGGTCCACGGTGCTGTTCGAGGTGAAGATGTGGATCTACCGGATCTTCCGGGAGCTGGAATACTGGAGCATGGCTGCCATCAACACCCTTCAGGCGCTGGCCGGGGGGGTGTCCGCCCGCATGTCCACCAGGACAAGGAGGAACACACGGAGATAAGGGAGGGAGGGAGAGGAGTGCGGAGGAATGGAGAAAATAGAAAAGAGGAGACAGAGAGAGTGCGTGTGTGTTTGTGTGTTTGTGTCAGGAGGAGCGCTCAGAGATAAGGGATTTAGAGGGGACAGACAAAGAAAAGGTGTGTGTGTGTGTGTGTGTGTGTGTGTGTGTGTGTGTGGATTGCCAAGGCAACAGACAGGAGTTTTGTGAGGTTCCGATTTGTGAGTTTTTTTCCCCTGGTGCAACAAGAGGAACAAAGAATGTGAAGACGACAATAAAAGCTTAAACTACAACAGTCTGTGAAGAGAGAGCGAGAGAACAAATCTATTTTGACACATTAAGTGTGGGATCATTTAGTTTTGCTAGATAAAGTGTACACAGATTCAGAAGAAAAAGCAAAAACAAAAACAAAGCAGTTAGTCCTGCTGCACTTCATGATCTTATAACATTACATTTTTTCAGCATTAAATGCATATAGTGATTTGATACACATAGTTGCTGGTAAATCATGTTATGCTTAAAGTGGTTGAATACCTGAAGGTAGGCTATCTTCTTTCTTTTATCTTTCTTTCTTTCTTTCTTAGTATTTCTTTCTTTTTTATAGTTGCTTTCATATTTCAAATGTCATGTTTTGGATGGGAGGGAAAGTCATAGCTCAGAGTTCTCAAAAGCACTTTCTATTAATTTGAGTTCAATGTATTTAATTTTTTTTTTTTAATTCGGACAATTTAAGATAAGTTGATTCTGTAGGTAATTTTGCTTAAAGTAACTAAGCAAAAAGGGGGACATGCTTTGGTAAATAGAAAATTCAAGTTTATTTTAAAGCTAGGTCATAGCTTTGTGATTCATGGTTGAAAACCATGGTTGAGTATTACTTGAACAGTTCTGCCATCTAGTGGCATTTATTTAATTGAAAATGACATATATAGCGTCATCTGCTGTTCGTAATGCGCATTGCTTTATCTTTGTTCTAACCTTTATTTAAATGTATTCACTTTTTGCTTACTTACAAACTTCCAAGGACCAAAGATACAAATCAAAAAAATTTATTTACAAGAAATAAAGAATAGAATATATCGAGCGTAACGTGTACATGTGGTTACATTTTTAAATGTTTTTTATTTTATTTAGATTTTTTTATAATGTATGTGCCTTATACCTTGAATAGACTTGCTGTTGATATTCATTGTATTTTAACCCAGGAATTCACTTGATGCATTATTTGATAAAACAACACCAACAATTATTTAATCGACACGTCTTTACCCATTCCATAGTCTGGCAGAGCCAGCCTTGTTCAGGATGAGTCACGTGGAGACGTAGTTCAAATTAATGGAAGAGGCTGAGACTACCCATTCCATAACAGTTCCACAAAACTGTCCTTTCAGAAAACAACTTTCCCCTGTGGTTAAATAGGTGAGATATGGATAACTGGAAAAAGTGTTTCTGTGCGCATACGTGTATAGCTAAGCTGTCCTCTGTGGTCACAGGATGTGAGGTCATCCTACACACCAATTTCAACTTCCCAAAACTTCCCCACATACTCATATGCATTACTCAAGTCAATTGTATGTGGACATAGACCTTAATCACAGTTACAAAGGGTCAAAGGGCTTCACAGGCCCTCAATTTACAACACCCCTCTAACCCTAAGTCACTACCTTAATCACAGTTACAAAGGATCAAAGGGCTTCACAGGCCCCCAATTTACAACACCCCCCCTAACCCTAAGGAAGGTACCAGAGGGCAGAATCCCAGAAAAGGTACATGACATATAAGAGGAACCCCTCCTTCCGTGACGGTTAGGGGTGCAATAGGTGTAGAATGACGGCCGCCTATCACCCTGGTGTGTACTTAGCTTTGGAGGGGTGCATGTAGCCTACGTTGCTGAGGACCTCTGATTGGCTACGCCGGTGACTTAGAGACCCCCAGGGTTCCTTCAGCGACCATTCAACACAGAAGCATCAAACAAAGCAG